>CM025143.1:4502382-4513678 GCA_013467495.1 Gossypium gossypioides | reverse complement strand
AATTAGAGTTTTTTTTTAATAATTTTATCATATATATTAAATTTTTTATAATTAAATATTTTTAAATTTTAGAATTAGGGTTGAACTAAAAGGAAACATGAATGTTGAGGCTTAAATTTATTATTTTGTTAGGACACATCAATAAACTTTTTAAGTGACCAAAATAGGAGCATTTTCAAACTTGAGTGACCAAAGTAGTAATTTTATGAAATTCTGTAGGCTTGGAAGTCAGATGGGCCAATTAAACCCAAACCAAGCTGGACCCAACTTTTAGGGAAACAGAAACATCTATTCGACTAGCAACTCCCAACTCCAACTCCAGAATAAACATCCGCTCCGCACCCCGCCAAAAGCAATGGAGGAGAAATATCTTTTATCTTGTTTTCTTCCGCAGCACTCGACTTGAACTTTGAGAAGGCAAGAGGACATTGGCCTTGGCCATGGCCATGTCTTGCAATGGAGGACTTGTTGTAACCTTTGCCTCTCCTACTTCAAAGGTATGCATGAACACCTCTATCTCTTGCTCTTCTTCCCACCTCTCAACTCCTTCACCAAATGAACACTCAAATGACAGCACTAGTAATAACAGCACATTTAGCTATAGCAGAGCCTCCCCATCTGAGAGATGGCCTCGCCTTCAAATTCAACTAGCTGAAACTTACCCTTTAAGTCAAACCCATTTTTCACCTACCTCTCCTCAACTTATCCATGTTGTTAAGGAAGCTGAATTGTCTTTGGAGTCCTCAAAGTCTGAAACTTTGGAAGTGAGCGATGAGACCCAGGAGAAATTGGGGAGAGTAAGTAAGACTAGAGTTAAGAAAATGAGTAAACTGGCATTGAAAAGGGCCAAAGATTGGAGAGAAAGAGTGAAGTTTCTGACAGACAGGATTTTGGGGTTGGAACAAGACCAGTTTGTTGCTGATGTTTTGGATGATAGGAAAGTTCAGATGACACCAACCGATTTTTGCTTCCTAGTGAAATATGTTGGTCAGGAGAACTGGCAACGTGCCCTGGAAGTTTATGAGTGGTTAAATTTGAAGAACTGGTATTCCCCTAATGCCAGGATGCTTGCTACTATCTTGGCTGTGCTGGGGAAGGCCAATCAGGAGATTTTAGCTGTTGAAATCTTTACCAGGGCTGAGCCTGCTGTTGGAAATACCGTCCAGGTTTATAATGCCATGATGGGTGTTTATGCACGAAATGGAAGGTTTCAGAAAGTGCAGGAACTGCTTGATTTAATGCGTAAGAGAGGGTGTGAGCCTGACCTCGTGAGTTTCAATACTTTAATAAATGCCAGATTGAAAGCAGGAGCTATGGTGCCTGATTTAGCTATCAAGCTTTTGAATGAGGTCAGGAGGTCTGGTCTTAGGCCAGATATAATAACTTATAATACTCTTATTAGTGCTTGTTCTAGGGAATCAAACTTGGAGGAGACAATGAAGGTTTTTGACGATATGGACAGCCATAATTGTCAACCTGATTTATGGACTTACAATGCTATGATTTCGGTGTATGGGAGATGTGGGATGGCATATAAAGCAGAGCAGCTGTTTAGGGATTTAGAGTCTAAAGGGTTTTTCCCGGATGCAGTCACATATAATTCATTGTTATATGCTTTTGCAAGAGAAGGAAATGTGGACAAGGTAAAAGAGATTTGTGAAGAAATGATTGAAATGGGGTTCGGGAGAGATGAGATGACTTATAATACAATTATTCACATGTATGGGAAGCAGGGCCAGCATGAATTGGGATTGCAGCTTTACAAGGACATGAAATTGTCAGGGCGGAGTCCAGATGTGGTAACATATACAGTCTTGATCGATTCCCTAGGGAAAGCAAATAAGATAAAAGAGGCTTCTAATTTGATGTCAGAGATGTTGGATGCAGGTGTTAAGCCTACTGTGCGGACTTATAGTGCTTTGATTTGTGGGTATGCTAAGGCTGGAATGGCTGTGGAGGCTGAGGATACATTTAATTGCATGCGGAAATCTGGGATTAGACCTGATTTCCTGGCATACTCTGTCATGTTGGATATCCTTTTGAGATGTAATGAAATAACAAAAGCATGGGTGCTGTACCAGGAAATGGTTCGTGATGGTTTCACACCAGATAATATACTTTATGAGGTGATGCTTCAGGCACTAACAAAGGAAAACAAAGTGGAAGAAATTAAAATGGTGGTTGGAGACATGAAAGAACTTTGTGGTATGAATCTTCAAACTGTTTCTTCTTTCCTTGTCAAGGGTGAATGCTATGACCTGGCTGTACAGATGCTGAGATTAGGCATAAGTAATGGTGAAGCGCTAGATGATGAAAATTTGTTGTCTATTTTGAGTTCATACAGTTCATCTGGCAGGAACAAAGAAGCATGTGAATTACTTGAGTTCTTGAAAGAACACACTGAAGGGCCCAGTAAACTGATAACTGAAGCTCTAGTTGTCGTACTTTGTGAGGCTTGCCAGTTAGATGCTGCCTTGAAGGAGTACAGTAATGCTAGAGAATCTGGTTCATTTTGCAGGAGTTCTACCATGTATGAGTCCCTTATTAGATGCTGTGAAGAAAATAAACTTCTAACTGAGGCTTCTCAGATTTTTACCGAAATGAGATTCTGTGGTGTTGAACCTTCTGAATGTATCATGAAATGTATGATTAGGGTATATTGTAAAATGGGCTTCCCTGAGACGGCACATTGTTTGATTAATCAAGCTGAAGTGCAAGGTCTTCTGCTTGACAATTCTATTATTTATGTTGATGTTATTGAAGCATATGGAAAAGTGAAGCTGTGGCAGAAAGCTGAAAGTGTGGTGGGCAATGTTAGACAAAGATATATGAATGTGGATCGCAAAATCTGGAATGCCTTAATACAGGCTTATGCCGCAAGCGGTTGCTATGAACGAGCTAGAGCTGTTTTTAATACAATGATGAGAGATGGTCCTTCGCCAACAGTAGATTCCATTAATGGTCTATTGGAAGCACTAGTTGTGGATGGAAGATTGTCTGAGATTTATGTGGTAATCGAGGAGTTGCAAGATATGGGTTTTAAAATAAGCAAGAGTTCTATTCTTCTGATGCTTGATGCATTTGCAGAAGCTGGAAACCTCTTTGAGGTGAAGAAGATATACAGTGGAATGAAAGCTGCAGGGTATTTTCCTACAATGCATCTTTACAGGATTATGATTAGACTGTTCTGCAAGGGTAAACGGGTGAGGGATGTTGAAGCAATGGTCTCTGAAATGGAAGAAGCAGGATTTAAGCCTGATCTTTCAATTTGGAATTCTATGCTAAAGTTATACTCAGGAATTGAGGATTACAAAAGGACAGCTCAGATATATCAACAGATTATAGAAGCCGGACTTGAACCAGATGAGGACACTTACAACACTTTGATAATAATGTACTGCAGAGATCGTAGACCTGAAGAGGGATTATCTCTGATGCATGAAATGAGGAAAGTGGGTTTAGAACCGAAATTAGACACCTTTAAAAGTCTGATTTCAGCATTTGGCAAGCAGGAACTGTTGGAACAAGCTGAGGAATTGTTCAACGATTTGCTTTTGAAAGGCTATAAATTGGACCGCTCTTTCTATCATACAATGATGAAAATATATAGAAATTCTGGAAACCATTCCAAAGCTGAAAACCTATTAAGCATGATGAAAAAAGCTGGAGTGAAACCCACTATTGCTACAATGCACTTGCTTATGGTTTCTTATGGAAGCTCTGGACAGCCACAGCAAGCAGAAAAAGTCCTCGCTAATTTAAAAGAAATAGGATTAAATCTGACTACACTACCATATAGTTCACTCATTAATGCTTATCTTCAGAATGGAGATTATAATGTTGGAATTCAAAAGCTTATGGAGATGAAGATGGAGGGCTTGGAAGTAGACCACAGAATTTGGACATGCTTTATCAGGGCTGCAAGCTTGTCCCAGCACACAAGTGAAGCCATTGTCCTCTTAAACGCACTTCGTAATGCTGGATTTGATCTTCCTATCAGGTATATGTTTTTCATTTTAGGAACAAGACAATGGTCTTGAAGATGGATTTTCTATCCCTTTGTTTCATTCCTTACACTTACTGATTGTTATTGTTGGAATCTAGGCTTATGACAGAAAAATCTGAGTTACTATTTTCAGAGCTAGAAAGTTGTCTTGATAAGCTAGAACCTGTAGAGGACAGTGCAGCCTTTAACTTTGTCAATTCCTTGGTGGATCTATTATGGGCATTTGAGCATCGGGCCACTGCCTCCTGGGTTTTCCAATTGGCAGTCAAGAAGAACATTTATCGACATGATGTTTTCAGGTATATTCTGGCACTGATAGGTTAGTTTTCCATTGCCTTTTTACCAAACTCTTTTGATTCCGTACTCTGACATCAATAAAGTTCTTGAAACTAGTCCAAGAAAAGAGGGTTTTCATGGATTTATAATATTGACCATATTTTAATGGTTACCAATGTGATTTACTTTTATTATATTTATCTATTCTAAGTTTCTTGACTGAAGTGTACCTTGATGACTTCTGATTATGCCAGAAGTTTGATGGAGTATCAAGATTTTATTAGGTCTTCAAAATTAGTTTTAGTTTGTTTGCAGCTGTTGATTAGTCAAATGAAGTTTTTTTCTTGCTTAATTTGGAACTTAGTCCTTTAGGTATCAGGATATGCTTGCTGCTACAAGAAAATTTTGTCCGTAATTAAGCTGTTGGTGCCCTTCTCCTTTATAAGTTGAGTTGCCTGGGAAACCCTGGATGTGATGTGAATCATGTAACTTGTAGGCTTCTTGACGACTATATAGCATGATTGCTTCTCTGATTTCAGCACCCAAAGACCACTATAGAGCCTAGACTTGGTTTCTGTCTTTACCATTATAGATCGTGAGCATCTTTCCATGGAACTCAAAACCTCCAGTTTATCTTGATGTTAGCACTGGTCTGAAATAGCTTGCATCAATGCAGATCCAGTCATATGAAAGGACTGAAACTGCAAAGGAACTTTGACGCAAATGTAGAGTTCTAGGATTTTGTAATACTTTAAAGAGGACTGTTTTATGCATATGCATAATCATAGATAGGAAGTTAATGCAAAATTAGACAATTATATTACATACCGAATTTGTTTCCCTTAATCATTATAGCATCTTATTCAGGGTAGCTGATAAAGACTGGGGTGCTGATTTCAGAAAGTTATCTGCTGGTTCTGCTCTTGTTGCTCTCACTTTGTGGCTTGATCATATGCAGGTAAGTTCTCTTAACCTTTATTTTAGTTTCTTTTTGAACTTTCAAAAATTACCAGGGGCAACCTTACCAACATATAAGCCACACCTATCTATAATAATAAGGGATAATGTCATATTTAGTCCTATGCTTCAAAAAGGAAAAAGAAAATGAAAATTCAATGTTTGTGTACAAAAGAAAAGAGCAATATGATACCTCTGCTTTGATGATGTGTATGAATTCATCCAACACTTCAACACTGTTTGTAAAATTGCTAGCGTGACTCTCACCTGTAAGATAATGTTATAAGGCGTAAAAAATGGCTAGTTACAAGACAAATACCTTTGAACATGTACAGTTGCAGCCATATGGTGCAGATGTGTCACATGAAGGTTTCTTTTTCTTTTTGAAAAATTAGAATACAAACTTCTCTAAAGTAAATTTTTTGGAAAAATTTAAATAGAAAATTATAATTGTTTTTAGATTTCAAAATTGAAAAAAAAAGTTAAATGTTTTCCTTATATTTCTCAAATTTATTGTTTGAAATTAAAGACATCAAATTATTCTGAAAATTAGAATTAGAACTTTCAGATTTTTTTTATTTTATGTATTTTTTTTCTTTTTCTTCTCCTTTCCTTTCTTGCTCTTGATCCAACAACTAAATGGCGCTACCCCAAATCCATCCTACCAGTTTCGACCTCATCGAAAATGGCATTAACCCCTGAATCCATTGTAGACACTGCCACCGATTCTACCTGAAAATCCATCCTCCACCTCTATCGCAATCCCTTTTATGGCTCCCAGTTTTCCTCTCTCCCTCTCTCTTATCTCCCCACCTTCCTCATCTCCTACTCATCCTCATCCATCAGCCATCATAATTTGACCATCTTGGATTTACCCACTTGTCCTCCCTATGCCTACTTGGAGATCTGCACTTCTTTCCTCTCACCTTCTTCCATCAACACTCTAGGAAGTTCGATGTTCTGGTTGCTAGACTTGGTGTTTTCTTGAGCGCCAAGAAATCCATTAACTTGGTGCTTAATCTAAAGGCAACCATTAATGAGTTCGGTATGGTTCTGAGACAATTGCTTGAGATTCATGAGGACAAATCAGTTGATGTTCCTCAACCTGGTGCAGTGACACTTGGCTGGAGAATACACAAAAAAGTAAACTTTAACACAAAAGAAAATCTCACCTAATGTCTCTCCTATAAATAAAGATTTAACTAGCTGTACATAAACCTCTAGTTCACGTTCCTCCAATTCAGTCTTTCAAATCCCTTCGATTTAGTTGACCAAATCCTAAGATTCTTGGAATATGAATCCCAGATTTCCACAAGGTGAAAAGCTGGCTAGAATACCTTGATCTTATGCACATACTGCTATTTAGCAGCTGTGGTTTTAACATTCTTATTTCTTACAGACTACTATCTATGATTTGTCTTTGATCCTGTGCTGATCCTTACAGTAGAACAGTTTCATAAAAGTCTGACCTTGACTAAACCATGTACTCAAGAGGACACTTGTAGGTCAAAAATCAGCTACAATACCTTACTCCTATGCACAGTACCACTGTTTAGTAGCTGCAGTCTTTCTTACTGACTATGACTGATCCTTGATACAGTGCTGATCTTTATGCTAGTAGCATCATAAAATGCGAGCCTTGATAGACTATGTTGCCAATAGAGCATTTGTAGGTCAAAAGTTGGCTAGAATACCTTGATCCTATTCATAGCACTACCGTTTAGTAGCTGCGGTTTTAACTTTCTTAGGGACTATATCTATGGCTTATTTTTTATCCAATGATGATCCCGTTATACATGGGTGAATGATACACAGAATCAAAGTGGATGTATTACATTGTATATTTTTATTTTCTTCATTTACTATATTGGATGTTTTCTTGAAGTTTAATGGCTAATATGACATTAACTTAAATAATGTGATATCCTTTAAATGATTGCTTCTACAATGGTGGCCTTGTTGATGCTAATGTAGCTGTTGTGAAGATAAATTTCTAGCTTAAGGTTGACATAAAAGATATTCATTATTATTGCCCTTGTTATGTGCTTATCTTTATGGTGTCTGGACTTGCAAAATTTACTTAATGCTGAAATTCAAGGCTTTATGTACCTCATTGATTATTGAGTGGTGATTTTAAGTTTCCTTTTACTTTGTATTTATGCCAGATTTTTTTTTTGGTTAGTTTTCACTATTAAGCTCCGATAATAGTTAGAGATGTAATTTGGGTTTATACATACCGTATCAACTCTGGTAGGACTAGTAAAGGTAGACGTACATGTATGACATGAGGAAGACTGGGCTTCATTTTTATAGGAACTGGAAGTTACTGTACAGCGGCAAGCAAGGTATGGTATGAAGATAAATTTGGTTTTATTTGAGATCAAGAGTGATGAGAATTTTGAGAAAAATTAGACTTTTTAAATAAGTCCCGCATATTTTAAATCGGGGATAAGAAAATATAGAGTTTATTGATTACCAGCTTGCCTGTGATTCCGAATGGTACCCTGAACAGCAAACTAGTGAAGGTTAAAACTTAAGGGTTGCCTCCATTTTAGTTTACTGCAGAAAGATCGAGGACATTACAGAAGTTGATTTAGTTTAATACATTTTATTCTATTTCCTGTTCCGATCTTGGTTTTCATTTATCATCATTATATTTCTAACTTAGCAATGTTTTTCGTATGGAAGGATGCTTCATTACAAGGGTATCCGGAGTCTCCGAAATCAGTTGTTCTAATAACCGGGACATCGGAGTACAACATGGTTTCCCTCAACAGCACACTGAAGGCGTGCCTTTGGGAGATGGGTTCTCCTTTTCTTCCTTGCAAAACACGCAGTGGTCTCCTTGTAGCAAAGGCTCACTCCCTTAGGATGTGGTTGAAGGACTCACCATTCTGCTTGGACCTTGAATTGAAGAATGCCCCATCTCTCCCGGAGCTGAACTCAATGCAACTGATTGAAGGATGTTTCATTAGACGCGGTCTTGTACCTGCATTCAAGGACATAACTGAGAGACTTGGATTGGTGAGGCCAAAGAAATTTGCAAGACTGGCTTTGCTATCTGATGAGAAAAGAGAGAAAGCCATTGAAGCTGATATAGAGGGAGGTAAGGAAAAGTTAGAAAAGCTGAAGTCAAAAGTTGGGAGCAAAAGAACAAGGGTGGTGAAGAAACTCAGAAAGAGAAAATTTATAAGGAGACCTTTGTCAAATCCTAATTAAAAAAATGGCATAACTTCACTAGTTTTTTTTGGCAATTTTACCTCTATTTTGCTACTCTGGAGTTTTGATGCCAGCGTTGTAAATACTAATGCCCTCAAATATTTGTTCCTTGAGTTTTGACTGCATTGTAAATACTTATGCCCTTAAATCTTTGTTCCTTAATAAGAAATTATCTAGTCACTGTTAGTAGAGTCAAACAGAGCTAATTCCCAAGTGACTAACCAAGCCACTAATCTGTTGACTTTTCTTTTCCTGATGAAACTAGATTACAAGCTATTTATGTTCGAGTTGATTTTTATAGGTAAAAGTAATGTTGAGATATTTGTAAGAGTTGGGATTGCATTTTATCCCTGCTGAAAAAATGCACAAATTAATCTAATCTTTCTGTTAAAAATTACATTTATTTCTATTGCTAAATTTGATCGTTGTATGTCAAAATAAGATAGACATGACATTTCATGTGTAATTTACATTAATTTTTAATAGTAGAAATAGATGAAATTTTAAACAAAAAATGACCAATTTGCTTTTGATCTAATATCCATGCACTAATTTTCCCATTTTGAGTAAAATGGATAAAATACAATCTGACTCCTAGTATAGGAGCCTTCATAGTACTTTTACCAACTTTTATGTGAAATAAAAAAGAAAAAAGAAAATCAGTGGAAAACAGGTCATTAAGGTTGATTATTCCATGAATATCGTGAAGGCTTTTTTTTTTTTTTTCCTATTTTCTGTAGGATACAGAGTACAAAACTTTTGAAATCAGAATATCATATATTTATTCAAAGGATACTTGATAAAAAGAATGAAATATTTTGATATGTATGTATGCAAGAGATAAGGGTGATGGATAAATTTTAAGAAGGCAGAAGAGCAAAAATGGACAAAATGTAAATATAGTTTAATGCAAGTTTGGAGGTCACAATGTCTGTTCATTCTGCAGCCTTAAGCTGATCCTCACTGTGCATCTATTGCAATGTCAACCCCCAACCGTAGAAGATCTTGACGTAGTAAATCTGAGTTCTTGAATTGAAGACCAGTAATGCCAACTCCTACAGCAGCCTCAACGTTTTTTATCCTGCCAACATGTCAGTAAGCAAAAAGGCTACTTAGGTGTTAATGTACAAGTCTCCGAATGATATATATGCATGTGATGTTGTTGGCTTAAAAGCATTAGAGAAAGATAAAACTTTCCTTCAAAGAAAATCCTATGATTGGAGTGAAGCTAATACAATGACTCCGGATCACACAGGCACTTCGGTCCAAAAGGATATTTAGAATTTAGGATTTCCAACTTCAGGGCTGGAAATCAAACCTCGAGAAGCTAGAGTGAGACTATGATGTGAAATGGTTCTTTCTCTTAGGTTTGTTAGAGGCACACTAGGCTTTCATACACATGAACCCCCAAAAACGTGGCACATAGAGATTAGGCCACAAACAGTTGTAAACGTCTTAAAAAATTAACATATACATATACGCATATAACTTTTTTAAAATTCACATGCATTGGATAAAAATGCTAGACAAGAATGATCGTGCACAGACATAGACTCATTAACAGAAAACTCCCACGCAACCCTATAGACACATGAGGCCATGTGGTCTTGAAACAACAAATGCATGTGTCATGCATAGGCATGAGATAGAGAATCCGTAACTGTTTACATAATTTTAATTAGAGAACATCATCTTGTTTTAACACAAGGTGCAACATCTAATATGTTTTCAACCCCCCCTCCCTTGAATACATTTTGTACCATTTACTTCTGCTTTTATATCCGATTACAAAAGCCTCCACAGAAGTAAAGTGGCAAGGATGGTACCTGTCATCAACGAATATACAGCTTGCTGGATCAACTTTAAGATGTTCCACAACAGCCAAATAGAAATCAGGATCAGGCTTCCTCTTTCCTGGATGCACAGTAGACAAAATCATTCACTAAGCAGAAAGAGATACATGACAGTCAGAAGAAAGCAGTTGACATTCTCTAGATGTACATATTTGCTCTAGAGCACAATTACTGACAGTTGTACAGTGTTAAAACAACATTGAAATATTTAGGAAGACTGAAAAAATAAAAGGAAAATCTTGTGATGGAGACAAATAGATGTTTGCATCATTTCTCTTTGAATGAACAGAAGAAACATGACTGCTGACTTGCTTCTGCAAGCAGTAATAATGAACCAATAACGTGGAGCTAACCATTTAACAGTAAGTAAAAAAAAAGGTTACACTTTGGATAGACAATTATAGCACAAAAGAATGTAATGAAACGGAATAAAATTAAAATGTGGCCGTTTCAGTTGTAATAAAATAAATGGAAAGAGCAGCCCATATTAGCATAAGACAAACTAGAAGGAACTAAGGACCTTACCTTTTCGGTTGAAACAAAAACTAGCTGTAGACTCTTTTACTCAGACCATTCATGATGCATAACACATATAATGCTGATAAACTACCATCCGGGAGTAAATCAGCAAGGTTAATGATTATGAAGTTCATCATTGGCTTAGGTATTCTATCATGACTTCAGAGAAAAGGAGATTAAAGAGTGAGGAACCTGGGTTTAGCCCTAATGGTTCACCCACCTTAGGAGATGGATTCGGGCAAGGCTGGTTTAATTCTTAGCACTTGCAAAATTCCCCTTTCCCAGCTCCCCTAAGGCTAGGGGTGAGCAAAAGTTGGTGCAAACTGACTTAACCGACACCTTCAGTTTTGTTGGTTTTGGTTAAATAAATTAGTATGTCCAAGTCAGTTATGTGGTCGGTTAAAATATGTTAATTTGGTTGGTTGTTGGTTAATGAATTTCACAAACAAACCAACCAAATTAACCA
>CM025143.1:4486535-4498299 GCA_013467495.1 Gossypium gossypioides | reverse complement strand
TTTTGTATTTTTAATTATATATGGGTTGATATTGAGGATTTAAAATGATCAACATCAGGTTTGAAGCATTCAAAGCCGATTACGGATTAGTTTCGTTATAGGGTAGCGAGTATCGGATTATTGAAGCATGGTTCACTGCTTTGTTTGTATATCATGTGTTTGATTTATTACTTGTTATGATTATTAATTGTATGTTATTGCTAAATTGAGTATTGAATGTTCATTCTTGAAGCAAATAAGGCTGTAAAAGACAAGTGAACATTCACCTAAAATCTCACATTTCTATGTTAATTATTGATTTTGTTTTGTTTTTATAAATGTCTATACTTGTATAAAATGATTAATGTCCAGTAAAACTACTTGCATACATCAAATAGAGTTAGCATGTTATAGGGTGTAAGGATCCCCTTTATTGCTTATTGTTTATTGTACGAATTTGTTACCGAAAATGGTGGTTTCAGAACCCCATTTACCGATGGTTGAGTCTGTAAATTTTTATATTTCATGATTTCTAGTTTATTATATTGGTATAAGAAATTCTGATTTAATAATTAGGTTGATTTGATAATTGATTTTAGTTTAAAGACTAAGTTGTAATGAAGGTAATAGTTAGTCATACTTGAACTTCAGGAGTTAAAAGGTTTTATATAGCAATTGTCCACTTTCAATGTTAGTGGACAATTGATGCATGGATTAGGATGAACACCTGTTAGAATGTTAGTAAAATAACACTTTGATAAACGCAAGAATAAGTATTTAAGTGGAAGGAAAAAGAATTATTTTGATTCTCATCTTCTTCTCCGAAATCTCACCATAGTAGGAGAAAAGAAAAGCTTTAAGAATCTCTTTAGCTTTCAGCCTTGCATAGTAAGTAAATTGTAGTCTAATTCTTATAAATATTATGTTTTTGTGAACGTGATAACTCAATTTAGTTAACTCGTGTCTCTATTTTCAAATTTGTTAAAGTTTTGAAGCGTTATCATTGTTATGTGCTTGAGGTGTTGTTGTTAATTGATTAAATTAGAAATTCAAATATGAAAAAGATTTACTTGATAAAGTGAAGAATTGTTATTCTTAATTATAAAGATTCAAGTATGAATAACCGAAACAGGTTTAAATGCATTGTAAGCTGATGAACAATATTTAGAATTTCAAATGATAGAATTGAACTGACTTATATCTATACAGTGAGATGATCAATGATATTTGGTTGATAAGAATTGAATTAAATTATGTTATAGATCAATATTTGAATCCGCAAAGAGAAGACCACGGAAAAGGGAAGATTGTTACGTAGGCTTTATCGTGGTGTGTTTCCATTCTGCCAGATAAGTTCATACAATATAAACACTGTTTAACTCTTCGTTAATTTTATTATTTAAATTATATAAACTGAATTTGGTAAGTTAGATTCGGTTTGTTGAATATAACAATGAGATATTAAATTATAAAATGAAAGCATCTTGATGAACTTAGTAAAAGACTCGTACACATTGATACATGTTATTTCATGATGATTCTGGTGTCCAATATTTGTTGTTGACTCGATGATACATGTGACATAGATTTAGCTTGGACTAGTAACCTTACATGTATATACAACTTTGGCCAAGTTTTCTTTGTATCGATAAAGGTTTATCCTGGACAATTAACCTGACACCTCTGTATGTGACTAGCTCAGAAGAGTCTCTGATGTGAAGAGAACTTGTGTTTCGAGTTCTTTTACGATGTTTCATCAGGTATGGTAGAATATGCAAATAGTGAAATTGGCAAGTTATGGAATAGAGGTAATAGGAGAATTGTTGTTAAAATTTTGAATTTGTACCCTTAAAAGAGAGATGGGCTATTTGAACAGGAGAGTTAAAATATCATGTTGCATACTTGGCGTAGTGTATATGATTCAGGGTATACACTTACCTCTCTGATAATCTGTGTTGGTTGAAAGGTAAACTATGTTTGCAAATTAGATTAACATATATTGGTCATGTGAGGTTGGTTAATTATTGAATTTGTATGAGCTTACTAAGTATTCCTAATACTTACTTTTATATTACTTTTACCTTGTAGATATTGTTGCACCCATATTTGTTAAGTCGTATGTTGCAAAGGAGAATTACAGATTAAATTGAAAAGTTTTCTATTCTGGTAAGTTCTTTTTGTAATTAAAGATAAGTGGCGGGCTGGTTGAGGAAGGTTGGATTCCAACCATAATCTAGTTGATTTTGAAATAGATAGTCTCATAGTGGGAGACATGATGATTAAGGCTATTATAGGTGGCTACCGATTTAGTATTGATGAAAGATGTACGAGAGTACTATATATATATAGGAGAGAAGCCTTATTCTCTGAGATGACTCTTTTATTTTTTGTTCTTCTTCTTTTCTTTGGTTTGCCAAGGAAAAGAGAAAGATTGAGGAAAGTTTGTGCATGAAGGGAGAGACTAAGTTTTAAGTATTAGAAATTGGAAATCTTGTCTGCTGGTAAGTTTTCTAATCTATCTGCTTAATGAATTTAAGAAAAAGAAAGAAGTTAAAGATTTTAGTTGACTATTGATTTTGTTCTGTTTTGGGTAAATAGACGAATGATCATTTAGCTGACCTCTGTATGAAAAGAAATTATGGTTTTTATGCTAATGAATGGTCTCAATTGGATTCTGAAATGGTTGCTGTGTTATAATGGCTAATGAGGCTTGTGTAGCAAAGGAAAAAAGTTTAGAAGATGGATTTGGTGAAAACTCCCGGGTGAGTTCTTAGACTCATATCTTAAATGGATGTATTTTGTTTCATTCATATACTAAATATGATGAACTAGTGTTTTACTAATGGTGAATGAACTTGTGGCAAAGTGTTGATGTCTTGTGTGTGCGTGTAGTGTTGACATGCAAATACTGTTGGTTATGAGTCAGATCATTTTGAATAGAGGAAATGTTGGCATGGTATATGTCGTGTAACGAGATGCAATTGTATAGCTATAAGTTATTTATGTTAAGTAAATGAAAGGCTTGGTGTGATGCATTGTTGCATATTAAATTGATATAAATGATTGGTAGTAGAAAAGTTTATGTTGCATAATGATATGAATGGCGTATTTTATGTCGTGTGATAGACAGTATCTGTTGGTGAAATGTTGTATATGTTATGCATTATATTTATGTCGCTTTGAGAAGGTTCAGATGGTCATACATGGGATTGCATATGCATTATATTTATATGGCTTTGAGGGAGGTTTGGTTGGACTGAGCCAGGAAAGGAGATTAAATGATATAGAGACTCGGTGCGTACCTATATATGAGAGCCCCTTGTGCGGGACGTATAAGAGCCCTTTATAGGACATTTGAGAGCCCCTCAGGGGACGTATGAGAGCACTTTTATGGGATGAATGGAAGTTCTTGGCCATGGCATTACCGTAAATATGGAAGCCTGTTAGGAAAATCTTTTGTGGAAGTCCACAAGGACTATCTGATATGTGGAAAGTCCACCAAGACTATCTTTTGTGGAAGTCTGTGAGGACTTATCTTATGTGGGAAAAATCCGCCAGGACTATTGTTATGAGGAAAATTCGCCAGAACTATCTGGCCAATATAATTCCACAACACACACATTGGTTTAAGACTACAAAAGGGTGTTCTATTATTATGATAAGGCCATTATGCCTGTGCTAGCAAATAAGTGAAGCGGATACAATTTATGACGATCCATCGATTCTGTTCTCATAGCTTGACATCTATAATAGTTATGGAATTCACTTTTGTGAGAGCTGGCAGGTTCATTCGGGGATTTGAATCTAATTTTATAGGACCGCCAAGAACGACTCCCCACGCTAATATCGTAACTTATGCCCGAACCAAATGTATAGACAATTGTATAGAATTCATATTATATATTATAGTTTTCCAGGTTCTATTGGGAATGATACAAGGGTATTCTTCTATACTTTCAAAATGAAAAAAATATTTACCTAAGTAAGTTTTGTGTCTGAGATACTGTAGGAGCTGTTTGGCTATGCAAAACCACATATGAAAGATTTGGTAGTCCGCCACAACTGTCTCACATGTATGATTCCGCAAATAGGGGGTTCGTTGTTAAGAATCTACCTACAAGTTATCTGTTTCAAAAAGATAACTACTAGGAGTAGACTATTTGATCGTGGAACATGTGCAGGATGAAATGTACCGTCCAATCTGTCCATTTGATAGGGATGAGCAAACTTTTTATATTAAGCTGCAAGGATGTTTCCCTTATGGATTCAAGAGGATCGTAATACGGGTTTGAGTTTAGTAATATAAGTCACTATTAACAGTCTACAACAAGAACAATTCGCAAAAAATGGTATTACATGCATATCTATAGTCACTGGTGCAAGGCGTGTTACATGAATTATCGATGGATTATCTCTTACAAGTAGTTTACAAGTAAGAACCTGCGAGGATTTCCCTCTAAAGGAGGAAATAGGTGCATAAGAAGCCGTGAAGGCAATTAAAGGGAATAAAGTTGGTAAAGGAAATCCGCTAAGAAATTATCTTCTGTGACGATGAGAATGACATACTGTGCCAAATCAGGCAAGACTATAGTGAAGTCCCAGCCACGAAGGGCAAAGAGTTAGCCTTTTGTTAGTAAGGTATGCAAACTCATTAAGTTATTTGGAAATTATTTCTGTTGTTATGTATTGTAGGTAACTAGGGGATTGCAAGAATTCAAGAAGGGACCGGGCTAGAGTTCGCCATGCAGTGGCATCTTTGTTTCTTAGTTGTAAATTGCATACAGCGAGACGACCCAAAGACGAAGTCTCGGGGTCTTTGTTGTAAACGAAACTAGATAGTCAATATACTAAGTGGTCATTCTAAATAAGTAAGGGTTACTTGGTGAAATTGTAGTATATTCAACTAAATATTTATTAACATTGTATATTCATTTAAATCTTGAATTTACTTAGCAACAATATGAATTGTGTTCTTTTTCTTCACTCTTTTATTATTGTAATAATATTGAAAGTATAAGTTAAATTGATTAATTTTGAATGTAGCATCCTATAGTCCAGACCCGAAGATCAGGTCGGGTATGGGGCATTACAATTTTGTTGGTATTAGAGCTCTGGTTTAGTCAGTCCTCAAGAAATAAGATTTAGAAAGTTAGCCCTTGTATGCATGTTATGGAATTTCTTGCTTAGTCCCTTAAACTAGTGAAAAATTATGATGTGTTGTTACACAATTGAATTTCTGTTGGTGTATTATAGAGAATACGCAAACTACTAGATCAAGTGCGAGACATAAAGGAATTGCAAAGACCAAACTGACGTCAAATGTTGTAGTTATTTTAGGTCATTTCTACACTTAAAGAGCTTGTTTTCTTGGTATTCTATAATTAATTATTATATTTTTAGTGTTAGTATGTTAGGAATAAAATATTAGTAAAATAAGCATTTTTACGTATTTTTTGCTATTTCGATGACCCGTAAGGCCGACTTGGGCTTCGTGAGTGACTAATGGGCTATTTAAGTGTGTAAGATGTCAATTTAGGTCCAAGAATACAAGGATGATGATCGGACTACGAGACAAGGAAGCCCGATAGGACAACAAAGCTGCCAAGGCTAAGAAAGTACTTGACGTTTTGACAAAGAGCTTCCTCCATCATGAAAACGTGATGAAGATATGAGGGCATTCACGGTGGCGACGTTGTGACGAGGAGCATTCCCATATTATGACAACGCGACGATAGTAGGCCAAAATATGGCTGATTCTTTCCACAAAACTTGTAGGAATATTTATTTATTTGAACCCTAGCATTTATCAGAATATTGCATTTATTGGTAACTAATTGTATCTATGGTTGAGTGGTCACCAAGTAGGCCATCGCCTATATAAGCAACCTTAGGGTCACTAGTATTGGTGTGCAGACTTAGAGACACAATTTTACTATTCAATTTTATTTTCTCTTCATGTTCAGGTAGTTGAAATTTTTCTATTCTGATGTAAAGACAATTGCGAGTAGAGATTGCTCAAAGATCGTACTTTAATCTGTATTCATTAGCTTTCTCCTATCTTTTGTTCCTTTATTTATATTTTCGTTAACATTATCAATTAGCATTTTTACCGCCTCTCGACACACCAATGCCAAAAGTATGAATACTGCTACCAAATATATAGAATTGAGGCGGTGTCCGCAAGTATACGGGTCAAGTTGTAATATAGTTTGTTTACAATGAAACACTTGGTAAATATTCCTAGGAATGTACCCTAGATATTGCAGTTTGGGAAAAACTATTATTATGCTAATTATCAAAAATAACTACTAGTCTAGTTGAGTCACGAATTAGTAGTGTTAATCTGAAAGCAAGATGAAAATAATAGTAACAATAAACTAAAAGAATTAAACTAAACCTAAATATACTCTTAAGTTCATGTAATCGACTTCTCCTATTCCTTGTTTTGACTATGCAAGTTCCTTCAACCTGGATCCAATTGTTTTACCTGATTAACTATTGATGTAGGGTTCTAAACAATTGGTTGCTAATTAACCTAGCAAGGCTTACCTAACTAGTCGGTAAGAACTACTCACCTCTCGATAACATAGTTCAGACCGGGATAGGGTAAGGTTTTCATGGATAGGCAATACTAATTTTGGGTTAATTCCTACATAAATGACTTTATAGGGTTGTCAATCCTAGGGTTTAATTGCACTCAACTAGATCTAACCAATCCAAATTAAACTCTACTTGTCAATAAATTAATTAGATTAAAATAATTAAAACATGCGAAATATGTATAAAGCATTAATTGATTCTAATCTTTACACAAACATTCAATTAACAATGTTAAAGAAAGAAATATAAAGAATAGAATAAAGGAAAGAGATGCTCATGGATTTATCGATGAAAGAGTGGCTCCGAAATAATCTCTGCTCGTGAAAGTCTCACTTTGGAATAGGATCTTCCGGTTACAAGAACATAACGTAAACTAAATAAAAACTAAGAATGAAATAAAAACATAAGAATATTTTTTGACTCCCTCAAATTGTGTGTTTAAACTTATTACAATGACCTTTATATAGGTTAAACTCAGAATATTTAAGTTCCGAAACTATCCTTGAAGTACTTAGAGTTTGACTAGGAAAAATACTCCTAATCACCCTAAAAAACGTAGTTGTCACGTGCAGGGACTTTTGGGCCTCACAGAAGCCATGTTGCAACATAGGTCTGCAATTATATACTAAATATATACTAAGATGCTTTGATTTACTTTTAAACAAACTACAATTATGTGTAAAAAGAGATGTAAATAATAGTGTAATTCGTGGTAGATTCAATTTTTATAAATAATTGAATAAATTATTGTGCTTATTTCATATCGCACATGATTCGATTAATAAACTCATTTATTTGTTAAGTGATTATTTGTCCAAAATTGGTTGTTTATTCAACAGTACTTAGTATATTAGGGAGTGACACCCCTGATAGATATCAAGATAGGTGAGACCAGAAGGGCATCCTGTCGTCTATAACTTGTAATAGCCCACCCGACGAAGTCTCTGTATTTGGTTACTGTTTGGCATATAGATGGTAAATTAAGAATAAATTTGAGTAAGTAAAGTATTTAATCTGGCTAAGTATAGAATTCTATGTAATACGTCATTTGGAAAAATCCTTGTTTAGCGAGCTTTAAGGTTTGACGGACTCTTTTGTCAAGAATCTGCCCAACCTAGATGCTTTGGGCGAACTTGTTAAGTTCGCAGTTGTTTAGATTTGTTTATTATTTTAGTATGGTGATTTGGTTAGTTAAGTTGAGGTCTAGTTAGAACAGAACTAGACTACTGTAGATAATAAAACCTAAATTTTGTTAAGTGCACTTAATCACGCTAAAAAAGAGAGTTAGTGGAATGATCTAATTTTTCCACTAATCTTTGTCTCCGTTGCTTAAGTATATAAGGATAACGGTGGTCTTTTTGAAACACTTTTACATTTTCTTCTTCTTTCTTGATTTCCTCTAAAAGTCTCTGAAAAACTTAAGTTCAAAAAAATTTATCGAAGTGAAGGTTCGCAGTATCTAGCTAACTTATACGTTAGTACCAGCTCATTGGTAATTACTGATGAACCCTTAGGTTATCATTGAAGTCATTTAACTGTTTTTCATACTGTATGCATAGATGTTAGAATGGTGTGTGAGGAAGGAAACTTCTTGATTCTGGATTAAGTGTTGTTGTTTCTTGCATGCATGTTTAAATTTGATAGATTGATGATCTAATATGTATAAATATCTTTCTTTTAGCTCAAGAGGCTAATGTGAGTCCAAGTGATAAAGGCAAAGGACATGCTTTGTAGATTGTGCTAGAATTTTCGGTGTGTTCATTTTTACTTTCATGTGTTGTAAATCTCTTTGTTATATGATTCGTGTAAGGTAAGTAATCTTCCTTTGTAGTGGATGAAAAGTGTATGTGTGGATAATGGTTATCCAATGTCATCAGTCTGAGTTCAATTTGTTTGTGTTATGAAGTAAGCACAATCCTTCATGCTTAAGCCACTACCATCTGTTTCTTATATGTATTATTTGATCTGATATATGGTGATGGAGATGAGGAGATATGTTTGTGTAAGCTTTGATAGGGTAGCTATATTGCAAACCAAATTAGCAGATCACAATAAAATATGCTATTTTGAATGAAAATGATATGAGGAGTTAATAGGGGAATGTATGTGAATGAAACTGTATGATATGATTTTGATTCTGAAGTTTGGGTACGTGGCTGGCATGAAGATGAGTTTTTTGAGTTGTGTTAAGTTGGCGTATAGTATACACCCAAGTGATAAGTAAGTTGACGTATTGAGTTTGTTTATGTTCTGTATATGCCATTGGGCGTACTATGTTTATTATGTGTAAGTCTCTTTGAAATGCTCGATTATGTTGTAAGTAATTATATGTATGATTTTCTCTTTTGAACTCACTAAATTCTTATGAACTTACTCTATTACCTTTTCCTTCTCAGGCTTGCTGATTGAAATGAGACTTTGTTAGAAGGACTACGCCAAAGAGTTGTTGTTATTGTGAGCTGGTTGTTTTATTCTGTATCATGCATGACTCTTGGGGTGGCATATAAATGTATTTGGAAACGATCTGTATAAAGAACTTCTATTTTGACAAAACTCTATTTTTACAAGATTTCTATTAAGTATAAATGCTTGGATTTGAATTATTGTAATCTGTTTAATGAAGTTATTATATTTGGACTTATAAGCCAAATGGCTTAAACACTATTTCAAACTGTTAATGATTTCATTCAAACATCAATAAAGCCACAACTATCATATTTTTATATGTATAACTTTGTAATAATTTTATAAAGCTTCCACCAAATTGTTTTACTATAAACTAGTCCAATTTTGAGTAGTGAACATCAAACTCGGATCCTATCATAGGGTCGGGTTTAGCGTGTTACAAGTTTGGTATTAGAGTTAAGGTTAAGCCGATTCTTGAAAAACTAAAACCTATGTCATGCCCCATCATGCATGATACGCCTCTGACTTAGTCCCTGTGCTTTAAACTAATCTGAATTTTCTTGTAGTGTTGATAACCATGTCTGAAAGATCCAGAGAAGCGACCGATGAAGAAATTGAAAGTTGTGTGCCCCCTATTCCAGAACAAGCATCTGCAACTAGCTTTGGAGCAGTTGAAATGCTTTTAAAAGTGTCTTATTTACAATGATGACACAAATATTTGATCAATTTATGGGGAATACTCAAGCGCCCCAACCTCAACAGCCTTAGCAACCACTATTAAAAGTGGTTCACCCAGTACCACCTGCACCACCAGTACCGACTGTAACTCCACCTATAGGAGATCCTGTAAAAGAAATTCGTAAAAAGGGTGCTAAGATTTAGTTTATCAGCAACATTAAGACCTAGAGAGACCTAATTCTAGCCAACAAACACATACAAGCGGGGTTCATTCAAACCAAACCACATATCCACATAACTATGAATTGCATACTTCGACAAACACAATAATGCTATTGGTCACAATATTAGAATAATTAAAAAATTACGAATTTGGCAATTCTAATTAATAAGGAAACATTCCAATTAATCTAATATGGATATAATATTCAGCAAACCTGAATATTTGTAATTAAAATAGAACATATGCAAATATCAAAGAACAAAGAAGGATTAAAATTCAATTAGGTCTCATAAACTTGAAGAATCAAAAGGTCAAAATCCCTTTGACTAGAAAAGAAGTTTAGCAACTCAAGGAGAAAATAAAATAATACTAAAGGTAGCTATATGTGGCTATATGTAGTTATATCTTATTCTAAACCTAAGACTATGAATTTATAGGGAAAAATTTGCATAACTAAGAAAAGAGAAAAGTGTCCTTAATGAATTGAAGTAGTTTTTCTAGGTTTTTGGCAGATTTGTGTCACTAGGCCATTTTTTGGAACCTTCCTAATATTTTATAGGTCCAAGTTATGAAATAAATATAGTTAGCTCTTTTGATTCCCCTTGAAACGATCTTTTTTGTGCTCAAATCAGAGTTATTTAGCTTAAGATATGGCCAAAATACTGAAAGTAATGTAGGTTGAAAGTCTAATTCCTAAAACTTGCCAAAATTAATCTTTAAGATCACTTTTTTCCAATTATTTCTCCTAATACATGAAAAAAAAGGAAATATGAGAGAAAATAAAATAATTAAGAACTTAAATAGCACAAACCAAAGAGAAAATTATCACAAATAAATTAGAATTTATGCAATTATCAGCTACTTCCACAATATGTAATGGCTTTATGTGTGGCTATTGAGTAAATGCACTAGCTTCAATTACTCAATATTACCATAGTGGAAAACCACCAATTTCTTCAAATATAATCATTGTCTTCTCCTATGGTTCACCTTCAACATCTCTTCCTTCAAGGGAGATTAGAAAAGCTGGGGTGGATTCCTGAAATGAAGAACCTTGTCAAAGTTTGTCTAACTCGGTTGAGATTAGTATGATCAACCCTTTCAAATTCATTGAAGATGTACCTAATCTAATGCAACTTTTATTTTATAAAAGGTTTCATGAAGAGCAAATGCATTTTAAGAAAGCCTGCTCTTAGAAGTTGAAAAGACTAACATTGGATAGCTTCAATGAACTGAAGAGATTAATGATTGATAGAGAAATTTTTCTTGAATTGGAGCCCTTGTCAATTGGCCCTATCTTGAAACTTGAATATCACGTGCCTTGTGGTATCAATAATTTGAAAAGCCTTAAAATATTGTAATTCAATGAAATGTGATGCAACAACCCATTTTTCACCAATGTTGGAGAATTTAATTTTTTTTAACAGATTTCTTAAACCAAGCAATTTCAGAAAATTAAATTGGGAGGTTCTCAAGGCAAGAATGAAATTAGAGAGGACAATTATTAAGTAATTCATTAGAAAGTTTAATAACTATTATAAATGGACTAAATTGTTAAAGTGACAAACATTATAATGATTAGATGAATGATTAATCTAAGGCCTTAACTGCAATTTAACCACTAGCTAATTAAGTTAGTGGAAAGCTTTAATCCACCACATGAATCTCCACTAACCATTGCATCATTAAATTATAACTATTAGATGCCTTAATTTATGAGTTAGTAGAATTATATAATTAAGATTATGGGTTAATGGGAAAGAAAGGGTAAATCATTAAACTTAGTTACATTCGTATCATCTCCACTGATTGAGAAAGAATAAATAGAGAAAAAAATCCTTTGATTTTCTCCATTGTTGTTTATTCAAGGTGGAAATT
>CM025143.1:4428786-4442276 GCA_013467495.1 Gossypium gossypioides | reverse complement strand
TGCTAAGAGCTATCAAGTTTCTAGAAAATCATTGGCAAGAGCTATGCTATGACATAAAAACGGGTCGATTAAGCCATCGGATTACAGACTCTAGATGCAGAAATGTAGCATCATTGGTCATGAAGCCTAATCCAGAACAGGTTGACTTGATCGAGAACATATGTAATTGTAAATCATGGGATGGAATAATCAGAAAGCTATGGCCTAAAGCAAGGTACATTGCTGGCATCTGAGCTAATACAAAAAACCTAGTTGCATTAAATCTGAGGAAGCCTTAAAAATATTAGATTCAAGAGTGATAGGAAAGTATTTCAGCCCAAAATCACCTTTATAATTAGTTTGCATCTTTCTTATGTTCAAAATCACCTTCCTATGTTCAAAAACACATAGGACAATTATTTAGATTATGCCCTGTCACTTTCATGTTCAATATCACCTTCATTTGTTTGTGATGTTATTCGTTTTAAACGCATTGCTTAAAGACAATTTGACTGTTTTTGTATCGGTATGTATGATCTATGTTAGTTGATTTTATTAGTATTTAAACTTACCGATCTAGATTTAGATGGAAATGTTTACATGGGCTTTTTAATTGGTCTAATAAGAAATTTATCCTTTTAATATTTACATATACTATCAATTTGATCCTAAATATAAAAAATTCAACAAGTTTAGTTATCAATTTTTACAACTTTTGTCATTTTAGTTCAAATTCTAAAAAGTTCAATAAATTTAGCCCTAAATACAAATTTTATTTTTTAAAAGTTCTGTAAATTTTGTAGACTCGAATTGTACAACCTTGTCATTGAGAGAGCAGTAGGAGAAAAATCTCTCAGAGCCTAGACTCAATAGAGATGCAAGCATGTATCATTCCATTTCTTCTGCAACTCTCAAGTCTTCCGCGTCCAAATCATATCTTGATCCTTAGCCTGTATATAACACAACACCATAAACACAAAGCTTCAATAAAAAGATTGTGAGACACACCACCGTCACTCACTCACTCTTTGCTTTATAACTTAAAAAATTCATGGGTACACTAATGCAGTAGCAACAACAATTCATAATGGTTATCATCATCCTATGGCTTTTGACGTCCATGATATTGTGCAATGGAAGGCCTGTTGCTTGTGAAATATTTTTCCATCCAAAATTTGTCATTGGAGAAGCTACAAAACTTGCACTTCAAGCTTGCATGTAACATTCTAAACCCGGTATAGATGTCCAAATCAAATCTAGAGAGTTACATTATCGATATTAGGAAAACCACATTTATAACACAGTCAAAATAAAATCATTCAACATATTATAACCATCACAACAATTAACTAACTATATAGTCTCCCCAACATCGTAATAGCATAGAAAGCTGAAATTACTAATAGTAGAATTTAAAGGAAAGATAAATAGATTGAATGAGCTCCCGCAGCGCCAACCCGTTCAAGTCTGAAAGCTACCTCAAATCCAATCAACAACGAAATGAGTTGTGGACCCAGTGCATAAAAGACATCCATTCAATTAAAGCATATTTATAAGATAATTCCCGAATTCCAAGATTCAGTTAGATGACAGAAGCGATTTCAATTCAGATATAGAATAGATCAGTTACATATGCAGAAGTAATTCCAGTTTTAGATACAGAACAGATCAGATTCATATGCAGTTATTCCTACCCCCATACGCTACACACCATCTTCGGCCATCCTAACACACCATTAAGGGAAATCAATGCCCAACCAACCCTACACACCACAGAGTGTCTGTCTGACACGTTTACAAAGATGCAGATTAGCTGCTAGACTGAAATACGACAAAGCACCAGATTCATATATATACGCATCGTGGCTTAGCCACTGATTCAGAGCAGATTACTTCCTTCATCATAATATCCTAACCTATGCAAATGCAATTTACAAACATCCACAACATGTGTTTAGTCATTCCAATTAAATTCATAAGAAGATAATACAGATCAGAATCAGTAATAGTCATCACAGTACACATACATTTATATCATCCATAAATAAGTCTTAGAGCATCAGATAGTCCTCATACAATCAAATTCAGATCATAAATACATTATGGAGGTTAGTGCTCGTTTGGGCAACACTCATGGCCTCAAAACTAAGATTCAGACCCTATTCAGATCCCACATGACTTGGACACACGCCCATATCCTTGCTCGTATGGTTCACATGGCCTAGGCACACGCCCATGTCATTTCTCGTGTGATTCTAAATCATAAACAGTGAGTTACACGGCTTGGACACATGCCCGTGTGGCTCATACAGCCTGGGCACATGCCCATGTCCCTGGCTGTGTGATTCTAAATCATAAACAGTTACACGGCTTGGACACACGCTCATATCCTTGCTCGTTTGGCTCACACGACCTGGGCATACGTCCATATCCCTGACCGTGTGATTCCAAATTATAAATAGTGAGTTACATGGCCTGAAAACACGCCCATGTCCTTGTTCGTGAGAACCTTACACTAACATGGCCTCATACGGCCTGGACACACGCCCGTGTCCGTTGCCCGTGTGGCTCAAATTTAATGAATAGTAAGTTACACGGCCAACCACACGGCCTGGCACATGGCCATGCTAGCACATGACCGTGTAGCTTACACGGCTTAGGCGCACACCCATGTCTTTGGCCGTGTGGCGTCGACAACCACATTTTCTAGCGACCGAAATTCACAAAAACAGGGGTTTTCGATACTCACCTGCAAAAGTTTCAGAGTATAAACAACGTAAAAGAATTTCATAACCTAAAACGACTATTCAACAATCAATTATACAATTATTCTCAAATTATCGCTAAGATCGACATATCACCAAAAATATGTCGAAATTTTTTACACAACCCCAACTCAAATTCGCACACTTGCCTTGTATGTAACAGCAAGAAACAAGACTAACACGATATAGGAGCGTCTCCCATAAGATCTTCGCCTAAAAGTAACCAATCGAACACTTAAACAGATAATTTAAGTAAACTGAGCAAAATCCCGTTTCTGCAGAATAAACGAAACAAGACGAAAATTCACAGAGACAGAATGAGATAACTACGAAACTTACACAATGATCGCAACGAGCAACAAAATAACTCCCAATTAACGTAGCATCAAGTATCGACACAAACAAAAATATAAAAGAAGAAGAAAAAAGAAAGAAAGATAATAAGAAAGGAAACAAAAAGAAAAAAGACGATAGACTTAGTTCAAAATAATTTAAGTTAACCACCAACCGGCCTTCCAACATTTAGCAAAAATATTCCCCCATCACAGACTCAGGGATTTAAACATAGGACCAAACAAAATACAGATACTTAACCAGTGAACCAGCAGGCTCATTCTTGACATAGGGTTACACTGTATTAAACTTATTTATGTCATTCAAAGATAAAGGTTATCTTTAAAATAAAATAATAAAACTTCTAAAGATATTACTCGAACTCTTAACTTTGATCACATAAGCAGAGCACAGAACCACAGATACAAATACTCAATTACGACGAAAATTCAATAGTCAAATGTTAAAATTTGGGGTGTTACAACTCTCTCCCCCTAAAAGAAATTTCGGCATCGAAATTTACCTGATTCAAACAAATACGGGTACTGTCATCAGATCGATTCTTCAGGTTCCCACCTGGCTTCTTCGGTGCCATGATTACGCCACAGAACCTTAACTAGAGAAACAGTTTTCTTCCTCAACACTTTAACATCATGATCTAAAATCTGTATAGGTTCTTCTTTAAACATTAAATTCGATCATAAATCTATCTCATCAATCGGAATAATGTGCAATGGATCAGATCGATACCGTCTCAACATCGAGTCGTGGAACACATTGTGAATTCGTTCCAACTCCAACAGTAATTTCAGTTGATACGCAACAGGTTCGACACGTTTAAGAATGCGGTAAGGTGCAACGAACCTCTGGCTCAGCTTGCCCTTGCATCCAAATCGAAGGACCTTTTTCTACGGTGACACTTTCAAGAACACCTGGTCACCTACAGAAAACTCAATGTCCTTTCTCTTTAGATTGGCATAAAATTTTGTTGATCAGATGCGATTTTAAGACGGTCACAGATCAATTTGACAATGTTCTCAGTTTCAGAAACTAGCTCGGGGCCCAAAACTCGACGTTCACTTAACTCAGTCCAACATAGAGGAGTACAACACTTACGACCATATAAAGCCTCGTAGGGTGCCGTTTGAATACTAGAGTAGAAGTTATTATTATGCAAAAACTCATCCAACGGTAGGTAATCCTCCTAATTACCCCAGAAATCTATTACACAACCCGGAAGCATATCCTCTAAAACTTGAATATCCCGCTCAGACTGTCCATCGATCTAAGGATGATACGTAGTACTGAAATCAAGTCATGTGCCTAAAGCTTCATAAAGCTTATTCCAGAACCGAGATGTGAATCGTGGATCTCTATTAGAGATAATTGAGACTGGAATCTTGTGCAGCCTCACAATTTCAGCGATATACGCTTGGCAAGTTTTTGTAGAGAATAATCTATTCTGATAAGAATAAAATGAGCGGATTTTGTCAACCAATCAATGATGACCCAAATTGAATCTTTATTAGTGGGGTTACAGGTAACCCACTAACAAAATCTATCGTTACATGCTCAAACTTCCACTGAGAAATCTTAACTGGCTGAAGCAAACCTGAGGGCAACTGATGTTCTGCTTTAACTTTTTGGCACGTCAAACAGTGAGACACAAAAATAACCACTTCCCGTTTCAGTCTGGGCCACCAATAAAGTTCTCAAAAGTCCTGATACATTTTATTTCTACCAGGATGCATAGCATAAGGGCTACTATACGCCACTTGTAGGATCGATTGTCTCAACTCCTTATCATTAGGCACACAAATCTGACCTCTAAAGCACAGAACTTTGTCGCTGTTCAAACTAAAATCTGAAGTTTCACTCGAACCGACCTGTTGCAATCACTACACCAAAGACTCATTGCTTAATTATTTAACAGGAATCTGTTCAACCCAAGTCGGTTTAACTTATAATTCAGCTAATAGTCCATCATTTTTAACTAAACTCAGATGAGCTAATATCGCTCTCAGATCAATCATCGCTCTATGGCTAAAAGCATCAGTAACCATATTATCCTTACTCGGATGATACTTTATTATGCAATCATAATCCTTAAGCAATCCAACCCACCTACGTTGTCAAAGATTTAACTCCTTTTTAGTTAACAGGTACTTGAGACTCTTGTGATTGGTGTAAATGATACACCTTTCACCGTACAGATAGTGCCTCTAGATATTTAGAGCAAAGACAACTGCAGCCAGCTCAAGATCATGTGTAAGGTAGTTACCCTCGTATGTCTTAAGCTGTCACGACACATAAGCAATCACTTTACCATCTTACATCAGAACACATCCTAGCCCAACGTGCGATGCATCACTGTATACCACAAACTCCCGACCCGACTCTGGTTAAACTAAAACAGGAGCTTGTGTCAGAACGGACTTGAGCTTATCGAAGCTAGACTACTGTGTCTTAGACCATACAAACAGAGCATTCTTACGCAGTAGCTTCGTCAAAAGTGAAGCAATCAGAGAAAATCCTTCAACGAACCTTCGATAGTAACCTTCTAATCTTAGGAAACTACGAAGCTCAGGTACATTTTTCGGTTGCTTCCACTCAACTATAACTTCTATTTTCTTGGGATCGACTTGGATTCCTTCCACGGTTACCATATTGCCAAGAAAAGAAACTTCCTGTAACCAAAACTTGCACTTACTGAACTTAACATACAACTGTTTTTCTTGGAGTATCTAGAGTACAATACGAAAGTGAGTATCATGCTTAGACTCAGTCTTGGAATAAATCAGGATGCCATCGATAAAAACCACTATAAAAATTGTCCAAGTACGATTGGAATGCCTGGTTCATTAAACCTATGAACGCCGCCAGGGCATTCGTCAAGCCAAAAGGCATCACCAGGAACTCGCAGTGTCCATAACGAGTCCTGGAGGTAGTTTTGTACACATCAGTCTCTTTAACTTTGAGCTGATGGTAACCAGAACGCAGATCAATTTTGGAGAAAATAGATGCCCCTCGAAATTGGTTGAACAAGTCATCAATTATTGGAACGGGTATTTATTCTTGATTATCAACTTGTTCAACTGCCAATAGTCTATACATATTCTTATCGACCTGTCTTTCTTCTTAACAAAAAACACTGGTGCCCCCTACGGAGACACATTCGGTCGAATGAACCCCCTATCCAGAAGTTCTTGAAGCTACATTTTTAGCTCGGCTAGATCTTTTAGTGTCATGTGGTAGAGTGTAATAGACACCGGAGTAATATCTGGTAACAGATCAATGCCGAACTCCACCTCTCTATTCAAAAATACACTGGGTAATTCCTCGAAAAAGACATCCGAGAATTCTCTCACAATGCAGATATCTCTCATAGAAAGCTTTGCATGAACAGAATCGGATATGAAGGCAAGGTATGCCTCGCACCCCTTTTAGACTAACTTGTCAACTACAAGAACGAAGATTACACTAGAGAGGTAATCTCGATGCTCACCAACCATAACCACCTCGTCATTTTCATTCGTTCTCAGAGTGACTCTTTTTGTTGTACAATCTAAACTGACCCGATACTCTACGAGCCAAACCATTCCCAGAATCAAATCAAATTCATTAAAAGGTAACTCTATTAGATTAGTCAGAAATACCATACCCTGAATCTCTAAGGGTACCCGTTTGTATACTCTATCAACCTGAACTGACTAACCCAAAAGACTAATTAAAGAAAACTCTCTAGTAGTCTTTTCGGTAGTTATACCCAGATTTGCTGAAACAACACTAGCTATATACGAATGAGTAGATCCAATATAAATGAGAGCTTAGTACAGAACAGAATGAATAAAGAATGTACCTATAATAACATCAGCATCATCGTTACCCTTACGACGTCTCGCCGTATAAACCAGTGCCAGCTGCCGAGCCTCAGTCTGACCTGCACCTCTAGCCGGTGCTCTTTGTCCTCTCCCTAAACTATTACCCTTTCTACTAGTGCCACGACCCCTAGATGGTTGCTGAACCACTCTCGAAGGCTGAACAAAACCTGGAGCTGGAGTCTGTACAGCAGCTGGCACCTGATCTGGTCAAAGAGGACAATCCCTAACCTGATGCTCCATCAACCCGCAATGGAGGCACGCTCCTAACTTCTTCCAACACTCGCTCGGATAGTGTTTCCCACAACCACTGTAGAGCTGAATCTCAGTCACTACAGTTGGTGTCTTGGGCCTCGTGGGCCTATCAAATCTCGCCTATTTTTTAGGGTGCTATCCAAAACTAGAGGGACCCGAATCTCTCTTAATCTTACTCTAATCCCTTTCGCGATCACGCCGCTCACGCTCATTGCGCTTTACCTCTCCACTATCTTTACTTTATCAACCAGAACCGTAAAAACCCGTTCCGTCTAAGGAGCTATCAAAACTCGCAGATCATATCACAATCCTTCTTTAAATCTCATGCACTTATTGTAGTCAGATGCTACCAGTGCTCGTGCATACCTACTCAATCGCAGGAACTTGGCTTCATATTCAGCCACAAATCGGTTTGCCCTAAACTAAAATTATAAACTCACGTTGGCGAGCCTCCACATAACTCACCCTCACATACTTGCTCTAGAAGGCGTTCTTGAAATAATCCCAGTTAATTTGTTGGGGCTAAGCACCTTTCTCAACCGTCAGCCTCCACTGATATGTCTCGTTTCGAAGTAGGCACATAACACCCCTCAATTTTTGATTGGGAGTGTAATCAATGTCGGTCATGATACACTCGGTAGGCTCGAGCCAATACTTAGCAATAATAAGGGTGACTCCAATGACGCCCCTAAACAATTCAGCCTCATTCGACTGGAGTCATTCAGTAACCGACCCTCGGCCTCTCGATTCAGAATGGGTCCCAATGATCCTCTCCAGTGCCCAAATCATGGCCTGACACAGTGCGTCGTCCCTAATTGTCAGGGTCTGGGACTTTATCTCAGTAGTAAGGGTACCAACTATCTCGCTGGTCTCCAAGTTGGGCATACTACCCATAGAGGATGACTCCTCTCGAGCTCATCGCCAGCATCCTCGACGCCCACGAGTTTCATGTCCACGACTACCATGCGAACTAATATTAGCAATCTATCTACAATATCAGAGAGCACAGATCAGTTCAGGCTTCCAACAGAATAATCTCACTAGTTCACATCAATGCAGTGAACCAGATAACAGTTTATGTAATATAGTGTTTCAGTTAACCATTATAACATAACAAAAATATTTACAGGTTCGGCGTCGAAAGCTCGATCATTTACTAATGTTTCAGCTTTTAGATTAATTCAGATACCATACTTTCACTTAACTACTCTTTATTACACATTATTAACCCAAACACAGTTCGAGTGTTGACAAACCTAACTCTGATACCACTAACTCTAACACCCTAAACCCAACCTAGACTTCTAGACCAAATCTAGAGAGTTACATTATCGATATTAGGAAAACCACATTTATAACGCAGTCAAAATGAAACCATTCAACATATTATAACCATCATAGCAATTAACTAACTATATAGTCTCCCCAACATCATAATAGAATAGAAAGCTGAAATTACTAATAGTAAAATTTAAAGGAAAGATAAACGGATTGACCGAACTCTTGCAGCGCCGTCTCGTTCAAGTCTGAAAGCCACCTGAAATCCAATCAACAATGAAATGAGTTATGGACCCATTGCGTAAGAGACATCTATTCAATTAAAGAACATTTATAAGATAATTCTCGAATTTCAAGATTTAGTTAGATAACAGAAGTGATTTTACTTCAGATACAGAACAGATCAGTTACATACGTAGAAGCAATTCCAGTTTTAGATAAATAATAGATCAAATTCATATGCAGTTATTCCTACCCCCATCCGCTACACACCATATTCGGCCACCCTAACACACCATTAAGGGCAATCAATGCCCAACCAACCCTACACACCATAGAGTGTCTATCTGACACGTTTACAAATATGCAGACTAGCTACTAGACCAAAATACGACAAAGTGCCAGATTCATATATATATGCATCGTGGCTTAGCCACTGATTCAGAGCAGATTACTTCATCACAATATCCCAACCCATGCAAATGCAATTTATAAACATCCACAACATGTGTTCTGTCATTCCAATTCAATTCACAAGAAGATAATACAGATCAGAATCAGTAATAGTCATCACAGTATACATACATTTATATCATCCATATATCAGTCTTAGAGCATCAGATAGTTCTCAAACAATCAAATTCAGAACATAAATACACTGTGGAGGTCAGTGCTCGTTTTGGGCAACACTCACGACCTCAAAAATAAGATTTGAACCCTATTTAGATGCCACACGGCTTGGACACACGCCTATGTCCTTGCCCGTGTGAGTTTAAATCATAAACAGTGAGTTACACGGCCTGGACACAAACCCATGTCCTTGCCCATGTGGCTCACACGGCATGGGCACACGCCTATGTCCCTGGTCGTGTGATTCTAAATCATAAATAGTGAGTTACACGGCCTGGACACATGCCAATGTCCTTGCCCATGTGAACCCTGCACTAACATGGTCTCACACGGCCAGGGCACATGCCCATGTCCCTTGCCCGTGTGGCTCAAATTCGATAAACAGTAAGTTACACAACCAACCACACGACTTGGACACGGCCTAGCACATAGCCGTGTGGCTCACACGGCATAGGCACATGCCCATGTCCCTAGCCGTGGCGTCGACAGCCATGTTTTTCGGTGACTAAAATTTGCAAAAATAGGTGCTTTCGGTACACACCTACGATAGTTTCTAAGTATAAAGGACGTAGAAGAATTCCAAAACCTAAAATGGCCATTTAACAATCAATTATAAAATTATTCTCAAATCATCACTAAGATCGGCAAATCACCAAAAATATGTCATTTAAAGATAGAGGTTATCTTTAAAATAAAATAATAAAACTTCTAAAGATATAACTCGAACTCCTGACTTCGATCACATAAACAGAGTACAGAACCACAAATATAGATACTTAATTATGACAGAAAATCAGCAGTCAAATGTTAAAATTTTGAGGCGTTACATGGCATATAAGATGTAATTCCAAACTCAATTGTTCTTGAAGAAACTAATTTGAAACTTCACATCAAGGACTCCAATTATAGTGGGTTTTTTAATAATAAATTAATCTTTTAAATAATTTTATTTGATTATTTAAAATAAAATTATGCTAATTTGTTACTAATTATTAGAACAAAAGGACAATTATTATTGTAAATCATTTGATAAAATGGATGTCCATAACCCCCAATTCCATTCTATTGTAACCCCTGAAAACAAATATCCATAACCCATAATTCATTATCTTGTAACCTCTAAATAATTTATAAGGTACCTTAATGTTGGTCCTTAATGCTTTGTAACTATGGTTTTTGAAGCCCTATAAATAAAGGGCATGTACAAGCTTATTGTATGCCAATGTGAAAGTCAAATCATCCTTTCATATTCTGTTCTTCTCTCTTGTGCATTATATATCTCTTTTAATTTTATATTCACTCTATAAATCACTTTGTTTATAACGCGTTATTAGCACGATCTTACTCAAAGTGATAATTCATTTTATCGACGATGAAAATTATTTTGCTTCATACGAGATGGATGCATGATCCGACATTATCATCACCAATTTGGAATAAGCTATTGAAGCAATTAATCTTCAACCACTAGCAAACCTCAAACCCAATGTATGTTTTACGTATTCAAAACCAAAGTTTAGCTTTAAAATATATATATAGACATTTGCTAGTTATTATGCCAGTCAATTTGCCATTAACTTTGACAAATATGCACCTAACTATCCATGAGTTACCCGGATAAGGATGAGAATCATATACATCTTAAACATAGATATAATTTATAATCATGAACTTGGTGTCACATTTCTAAAAGCGTCTTTATTAAATCTAGATTTTTGGTACTTATTTTTATTTTAAAAAATGGGGTTTATTTTAAAATAAAATTAACCATTTTGATACAATTTTCAAGTTATTTTGAATTTTCCTAATAGATATACAACACCGTGTATATTTTTAGAAGTTTAATTACATTACCAAAATTTTTTTATTTTTAAATTGTTAAAATAAACTATTCAATTTTAAAAATTTTCATGGTGTTAAATCTTGAATTGTTTTTAATGAAATTTCGTTCTTGGTGAACATTAGTTTCAAAAGCTAAATTAATATTTAAGTTTTAATTTTAATATGTCTGTTTAAATAGATTGATGATGTAATAAGAACAAGAGTTTTTAATTTACTTAAATTTATCGTATTGTTTACATTATCTTAAAGTGGTGATATGTTGGTTAGATTTTGTTTAAAAAATTATTTGGTACTCATTTTTTTTTTTTAATTTACTTATCTTCACATATCCCAACTTAAATATGCCAAGGTTTATATAGAGCAATTAGGCAATAACTGTTTTTAAATGTATTCAATGGTATGTCCATTTGAATCAACTGAAAATTTCACCAATTCCTTTTGCAAAGTGCTTATTAATGTTGGATTGCATTTAGGTGGACACGGTAAGGATTCCCGCCATCATGTATATATCTTAATACAGTGATCAATTTACGAGCATCAATACCTGTTCGTTCAATTGCCTATGCTAATTTTTCATTTTATCATGATTATTTTCCTCTAAATGTACTATCATATCTGTTTTTCTCGAACTGCGTAATTTGAGAATATCGTATGTAATATTTTTTTTAGTACATGTACATACCTTGCATTGATCTACAGTTTTGACTCTTGCATAGCACTTTGTTATTCATTGCGTTAAGGTTGTAGTTCATTTACAAGTTGCTAAAGATATTGACGGAAGTTGTATCAGCAGTGAGAAGAGATATATCTTCCTAAGGATGGTATAATTTTAGAAAGTTTAGATTATTAGACCAGTAAAGCAATCACCGTTTAATTTAGCTGTATATGCATGATCATATATATTATCTAAATAATTAATCCACTAACCATATAAGTTTTCTACCATTAAAATTTATCTTGCACTAATTTGTATCTCATGATTACTCTATTTCAAGCAGATTTCAATTAATGTTAGTGTTAATGAAATTTTATCTATTATGTAGGACTCAAGTTTCATTTTTTTTTACTTCATTTGATTTTGTAAATGTCTTCTTATGGCTAAACAAAATAATGAAATTGTCGTTTTTCATTGGTTTTGCTTCCTTCCCCGAAGTGAATGTAGCAATACATAATAATTATAAAAATGAAACCTATTGTCATTATTGAAAAATAGATAAAAAGAAGATGGATGATTTGGAATGTTCCTAAATGTTCATTCTTAAAACAAAAGCATCAATGATTTATATTAAATTAATCATTCCTAAGAGCGGATGATATCTATATAATCTTATTGGTAAAAAATATAATATATGCTTACATTATTGTCTGAATTTTTTTTGCACATTCCTTGAAGTGAATGTCTGCAATAAATATAATAAATTTTATAATCATTTTTTATCGTTAAAGTCAGTTTGAAGATTTTGGCATATTCCTTGAAGTGAATGTTGCATATAATTGTTGCAAATTATATTTATTGAATTAATGACATTATGGACTTCACATTGATGTAGACATTTCCAGAAGTAAATGTCACAATATTGCTTATATGTGGATACAAAGTAAAAGGAATGACAATAAAATTATCAATTGTCAAAATTTATATTGACATTATTGGTACAATTGAAAAACATGTTAAAGTAAACCAAAAATTTACTGATACAAATACATTTACTGCTTGGCATGACCAGTTAGACCATCCTAGATAATATATGGTGTGAAAATTAATTTAGAATTCATATGGACATTCATTAAAGAACCCAAAGTTTCTTTAATTTAAAGAATTCTCATGTGTTGCTTGTTCTCAATGATAATTGATTATTACAAAATCACTAGCTAAAGTTGAGATTTAATGTCTTGCATTTGTAAAATGAATATGAGTCCATTCATCCAGCACGTGGATGGTTTTTGATATTATATGATTTCGGTAGATGCATCTACAAAATAATCACATATGTGTTATCAACTCGCAACCTATCATTTGCAAGATTGCTTGTTTAAATGATTAATTTTAGATTATGCAATTAAAACAATTCGTCTTGCTAATGTTGGTGAGTTTATGTCCCAAGCTTTTAATAATTATTGTATGTTAATTGGGATAAAAGTTGAACATCCTGTAGCTCATGTTCACGCATAAAACAGTTTAGCTGAATCGTTTATCAAATGCCTCCAACTAATAGCTAAACCATTACTTATGATAACAAATCTTCCTATTTCAACATGAGATTGTATTGATTTACATGTTGTACGCATCAAGCCAATAAATTATAAATAC
>CM025143.1:4336642-4348001 GCA_013467495.1 Gossypium gossypioides | reverse complement strand
AATATCTTCTCAATTAGTATTAAATATTATTATTTTCAAATCAATTTGAATAAAATAAGTCTTTTTGCATAAAACTATGATTTAGTTAACCAAGTTCGATGTGGATTAGGCTTAATGTTGATGTAAAGTTTCAACAAGGTAGAGAAGGTGATGAGGTTTTAAAACGATTCACCAATGTAAGGCGTAGATCCATCATTGAATAGAATAAGGAAGAAAAGTAATGAAGAGCTCCTTTGATGAGAGAATGAGCCCAAATATGTGTACGGTGATTGGATTCCCTTTGCCTAATCTTGAAAAATGTATATAAAGATGTCCCTGATGAGACCCACAATGTGACCAAGATGTTTATGATAAGAATCCTTCTAATTGAAAGAAACATTATAAAGTGACTTTTCTTGAGACAAAAGCAGCAGTAAAATTTTTGTCTTGCAGATGAAGTCAATTTGATTTAAGAAAATTTACATATATTTCTTCTTACAAAAATTATGGTAATCCACAATTATTTCGAATTACACCAACATTGTAAGTATTGCAACCATTGGTAAGTACTTAAAATTATGCTCATATTGAAGATAAAACAACCGTTTGAAATTAAGTTTGCCTCGAAGGCGGAACAACCATTTGGGATTACATTGATGTAATAAGGCGAATCATTGTTCAATGAGATCGTTTGGGATTATGATCAGTATGTGTAGAATAATTGTTCAATGAAGTCGTTTGAAATTATATTGAATATGTGAGAACTGATTAACATTAATTGAAAAAGAGGAATAAAGATATTATCTTTAAAAAATTCATCAAAAAAGACAAAGCGTGAATATTGTCATTTTCATATCCATACATTACACATTTGTCTAATGATATTTTCAAAATTTTTAAAGGGTGTAATGATATTTTCCCAAAATTTTAGAAGAGTATGACTACAAACTTCGACAATTTATATAATAGCTCTTCTACATGTCATTTTTACATGTAAGCATTACTTTTTTTTTTACCATAATCATTAAAAAAATAAAAAGAAAAAGCTCTACCTACAATCTATAGTGTCAAGAACAAGGTTAGAAAATTTCATCCAAAGAATCGGTTTATATTGGGCATATGATAATGTAAATGAAAAAAAAAATTTAAGAAAATTTACAATCAACCCTTCAAATTCCTAACAAATATTTAAAAAAATAAAAAATGGAAACCTCAATTGTAAGATTAAAAAGTTATCATTATGGGTAAAATTATATAGTCAGAGAAAAACAAAACTAAATAGTTTGAATAAGATAAAAGTTTTACAGTTCAATACAATATAGGAATCAAAGTTAGGTATGGATTAGAACTCCGAATATATATATAAACAGGCACTATTTTATTCATACTAAAGTTTTTTATTAACAAATCTGCCATTATTGAAATAAGTTTTGAAGAATCGAAGATGTCTTAGTTAAAGGGTAAAGAGAAAGTTGATGATGTTGATTGTTCATGGTTGGCGCTGTTGAAGCATCTACTTCTAGTGAAAGCGAGAAGCTACAGAAATTAACTCAGATGGTATTTCCCAAGTTTGTAGCTCGTCTAGTCACGAAGATGGAGAACAAGAAGAAGATTGAGAAAGAGGGTCTCAAATCTTGTCATGAAGCTAGAGTTGAAGAAGGAAAATAAGATTACTTGATCGACAAGAAAAAGAAACAAAAGACGAGCGTTGACAGAAAGAAGAAGCAGAAGATTAATAATCAAAGAAAGAGAGAAGATCTGGAAAAGTTTATGGGAATGGGTTTGGAACCACCTCCAAATATGCCACAAGTATTCAAAGATTGCATTCAAGACTTGGGTGAGAGTGAAATAAAGCTGGTTATTCAAAAGTTTCTTCAAGTTACTAATTTGAGGTCTCAATTTGAAACAAATTAGGAGTCCATTCCTAAATGAAGATAAAGAGAGAATGTTTAATGCCAAAAGACAAATGGCAATAACTTTTGTAGAACCATGTCATAGTGTATCTACGGTGAACTTGACCAAGTGGAACATTGGATCGAGCCTGTCATATATCATAAATGGAGATTATAGTAAGGTGTTGAAGAATAATAAGAATAGTCTCAAGCCAAACACGGTGGTTCAGATTTGGTCGTTTCGTGTCCAACCTGTAACGCCCCAAAATTTTAAGAATTTTATTGTGAGAATCTGCAGTAATTAGATTTCTGTCTCTCTAGTCCTGTGCTCTACTTTCGTGTTTAAGGTCTGAAGTTCGAGTTATATCGTTAAAAGTTTTATTCTTTTAGAACAATCCCTGTCCATGTGGTATATGGTTAAAGGTAGTTCTGTAAGAATCTATGTTAAGAATGAGCTTGCTAGTTCACTGGTTAAGCATCTGTCTATATTTTGTCTAGTCCCGAGTTCGAATCCCATGGTATACGTTAAGAGAATTTTTGCTAATTGTCGGAGGTATGCGAGTGGTTAAGACAAACTTCATTAAAATTTGGTTAATGTATGTTTCTTTTCTTATTCTTATTCTTTTTTTTTTATTTTCTTTCCTTTCTTTATTTTACTTCTTTGATTTCTCCTCATCGAGTGTGTTCAACAAGTGATTACCAGAAATTAGTGAGATCTTTAAGTTACTGAAAGACTTCTATGTAAGTTCTGTCAGAATCCTTCGACTTCTGCGAGGTTTGGTTAGATTCCGGTTGCATTGTGAAATTGGAAATTATCTGATTGTTTTACTTAAACTCTATGTTAACTAGTCGTTTTATCCCATTAGGCATAAGTACAAAGGAAAGCGACCCTTCGTGTGTTGTGTCGACTTAGCACGGTTGAATCATCAGTAGGTGTTAGTCATTGAAGTTTCTTCGTGTCGATTTATTCGACATAATTGATTGTGTATTAATGTTTGTTATTTAGTCATTTTAGTCAAATGATTGATTTTCGAATGGTTAATTAGGTTCCGGGTAATCTTCGTATTGTTTTCCGTCAAAGCGAAACTAGGTGCGTACCGGAAACCTTAATTTTTGCAACTTTTGATCATCAAAAATGATGGCTTTCGACGCCACATGGCCAAGCACACGAGTATGTGCCCAAGCCGTGTGGTTGGCTGTGTAACTCACTGTTCATCGATTTGGGGCCACACGGTCGTGTGTGACCATATTAGTGCAGAGTTCGCACGGGTAACGGACACAGACGTGTGTCCAAGCCGTGTAACTTACTGTTTGTGGTACAAAGCCACACGGCCTGGGACACGGGCGTGTACCTAGACCGTGTGAGTCACACGGGTGTGTGTCTAGGCCATGTAACTCATTTTTTATGCTTCGAAACCACACGGGCAAGACACTTGAGGGTGTGACCTGGCCATGTGGCATGTTATTGGGGCCTAAAACCTATTTTCGAGGTCGAGAAGGTTACTTAACACTGATACTGGCCTCTTCAATGTACGAATGATTGAATTTGATTATATGTGAATTGTCTGATGTTTTGAGACTGATCTGTAAGCTACATAGTTATATGTATACTATAATGCTTATTCTAATGTTGAACTGTCTTATTTAATTGTGAAATGAATTAGAATGACTGAATACATGATACGAATATTTGTGTTCTGCATTGGCATGGGTTAGGATATTGTGAAGGAGGAAGAAATCTGTTTTGAAATCGTGGCTACGCCACAATGAATATAAATCTGATTCTGGCGCTTGCCGCATACTGATCTAGCAGCTAAGCTGTGTCTCTGTAAAAGTGTCAACGAACACTCTAAGGTGTATAAGGTTGGTTGGGTATTTAATGTCCTTAATGGTGTGTCGGGATGGCCGAAAATAGTGTGTAGCGAACGAAGATAGGGATACTGTATCTGAATATGATCTGTATGTATATGAACTGAAATTGCATATATATATGTAACTGATCTGCTTTGAATCTAAATTGAAATTACTTCTGTATCCAATCGAATCTCTAAATTTGGAACTACTTTATAAATAAGTATTAATTGAATAAATTTATTTTACGCACTGAGCTTACAACTCATTTTATTATTGGTTAGATTTTTATCGTTTTCAATCTTGAACGGTTCGGTGCCGCGGAAGCTCGGTCAAGCGTTTATCTTGCTTTAAGTAGTACATTAGGAGTTTCGGTAAACTATAATAGTATGACTTTGGGAGACTATACACTTATTTAGTTTTTGTGATGAATATTATGTGAAGCATGGTTTAGTTTTGTTGTGTTGCTTGTGTGGTAATTGATGACCGATGATGTAACTCTCTAAATTTGGGCTGGACGTCTAGGCTGGGTTTAGAGTGTTTAATTTAGTGGTATCAGAGCTAGGCTTGTCAACACTTGGACTGTGTTTGGGCTTATAATGTGTGTGAAAAGTAGTTTAGTGATACTTTAGTATCTAATTTAATAAAGAAACACAGAAACTTTAGTGAACGACCGAGCCTCCGACGCTGACCCTGTAAGTATTTCTGTTCTGTTATAAAGATTATAATACTTAAACTGTTCTAGGTAAAGTGTTTTGATCTGAACTAATGAAATCATCCTACTAGATGTCTGAACTGATCTGTGTACTCTAACATTGTAGCTAGATTGCCATAATGAGTTCGTGCGGTAGTCGTGGACGTGGTATGCGGGAGAGTCAAGGACGCCGAGAAGGAGCTCTAGCAGAGTCATCCTCTATGGATAGTATGCCCAATCTAGAGACCAGCGAGACTGTTAGTACTCCTACTGCTGAGATGGAGTCCCAAACTCTGATGGCTGGGGATAACGCACTGTCCCAAGCCATGATTCGAGTACTGGAGAGGGTCACAGAGACCCATTTGGGATCGAGAAGCGAGGATCGATTACTAAACGACTCCGGTCGAATAGGGCTAAATTTTTCAAGGGCATCATAGGAGTCGCTCCTACTATTGCTGAATATTGGCTCGAGGCTACCAAGCGTATTATGATAGATCTTGACTATACTCCCACTCAGAAATTGAGGGGTGTTGTGTCCCTACTTTGAGATGAAGCTTATCAGTGGTGGCTAACATTTGAACAAGGTGCTCAGCTCGAATAGGTTAACTGGGATTATTACAAGAACGCCTTCTAGGGTAAGTATGTGGGGGTGAGTTATATTGAGGCTCACTGACGCGATTTTATGAGCCTAGTTCAGGGAATCTGATCTGTGGCTGAATATAAAGCTGAGTTTTTATGACTAAGTAGGTATGCATGGGCTTTAGTAGTGTCCGACTACGACAAGTGTGTGTGATTTGAGAAAGGATTGAGATATGACCTGCGGGTTTTGATAGCTCCTTAGAGGGAGTGAATTTTTGCGGTCGTAGTTGACAAAGAAAATATAATGGAAGAAGTAAAGCGCACTGAGTACGAGCGGCGTGATCGTGAGAAGGATCGGAATAAAATTAAGAGGGATTCGAGTCCTTCTAGTTCTAGTCAGTATCCTCAGAAGCGGTCGAGATTTGATAGGCCCCCAAGGGCCGAGACACCAGTTGTAGTGACTGAGATTTAGTTGTGCAGTGATTGTGGGAGGCGCCATCCGGGTAAGTGTTGGAGGAAGTTAGGAGCATGCCTCCGTTGTGGTTCGATGGAGCATCGAGTTATGGATTGCCCTTGACGACCAGATTCAATGCCAGCTGCGGTACAGACTTCAGCTCCAAATTATGTTCAGCCTCAGAAAGAGGTTCAACAACCATTCAGAGGTCGTGGTACTGGTAGGGGTGGTAATGGATCTGGAAGAGGATAGATAATATCATGTAGAGATGCAGGTTAGACTGAGGCTCGTCAGTTGGCTCTGGTTTATACTGTGAGACGCCGCGAGGAGAGTGGTGATACTGATGTCATTGCAGGTACCTTCTGCTCCGTATTATGTTCTCATCGATATTTTTTCTACTCACTCGTACATAGCTAGTGTTGTTTTTGTAAATTTGGGTTTAACCGTTGAAAATACTGCTAGAGAGTTTTTTGTGATTAGTCATTTAGGTCAGACAATTTAAGTTGATAGAGTATACAGGCAGGTACCCCTAGAACTCCAGGGTATAGTATTTCCAGTTGATTTGATGGAATTACCCTTTAATGAGTTTGATTTGATTTTGGGAATAAATTGGCTCGTTGAGTATCGGGACAGTCTAGATTGTGCAACCAAGAGAGTTACTCTAAGATCAAATGAGAATGACGATGTGGTCATGGTTAGTGAGCGTCGAGATTACCTCTCTAATACAATCTCCGCTCTTAAGCAGACAAGTTAGTCTGAAATGGGTGCGAGGTATACCTTGCTTACGTATCTGATTCTGCTCTTGCGAAACTTTTGATGGGAGATATCTGCACCGTGAAGGAGTTTCCGGACATCTTTTCTGAGAAATTGCTCAGAGTATCTCCACATAAAGAGGTAGAGTTTGGAATTGATCTATTACTAGGTACTGCTCTGATGTCCATTGTGCCCTACCGCATGGCACCGAAAGAGCTGACCAAGCTAAAAGTGCAGCTCAGGAACTCCTTGATAGTGGATTCATTCGACCGAGTGTGTCTCCATGCGGAGCACCGGTACTATTTGTTAAGAAGAAATACGGGTCGATGAGAATGTGCATAGATTATAGACAGTTGAACAAGTTGAAAATCAAGAATAAGTACCCATTATCAATGATTGACGACTTGTTCGACCAATTTCGAGGAGTATCTATCTTTCTTAAAATCGATCTAAACTCTAGTTACTATAAGCTCAAGGTCAAAAAGACTGATGTGTACGAAACTGCCTTCAGGACTCGTTACAGATATTACGAGTTCTTGGTAATGCCTTTCGGTTAAACGAATACCCTGGCAGCATTTATGAATTTAATGAATCGGGTGTTCCAACCGTACTTAGATCAATTTGTAGTGGTTTTTATCGATGATATCCTAGTCTACTCTAAAACTGAAACTGAGCATGATGATCATCTTCGCATTGTACTTCAGATACTCCGAGAAAAATAGTTGTATGCCAAGTTCAGTAAGTGCAAGTTTTGGTTGCAGAAAGTCACATTTCTATGTCATGTAGTGTCGGTGGAAGGGATTCGAGTTGATCCCAAGAAGATAAAAGCTATTGTTGAGTGGAAACAACCGAAAAATGTACTTGAGTTTCGTAGCTTCTTGGGTTTAGTCGGTTACTACCGAAGGTTCGTTGAAGGATTTTCTCTGATTAAGTCACCTTTGACAAAACTATTGCGTAAGAATGCTCCATTTGTATGGTCTAAAGCACAACAGTCTACTTTCGATAAGCTCAAGTCCGTTCTGACACAGGCTCCTGTCTTAGTTCAACCGGAATCGGGTCGGGAGTTTATGGTATACAGTGATACTTCACATGTCGGGTTAGGATGTGTGCTTATGCAAGATGGTAAGGTGGTCACTTACGCGTCGTGACAGCTTAAGACACACGAGGGTAACTGCCCTACGTATGATCTTGAGCTAGCTGCAGTTGTGTATGCTCTGAAAATCTAGAGATGCTATTTGTATGATGAAAGGTGTACTATTTACACTGATCATAAGAGCCTCAAATATTTTTTAACCCAAAAAGAATTAAATCTGTGGTAGTGTCAATGGGTTGAGTTATTCAAAGATTATGATTGCACGATAGAATACCATCCGGGTATGGCTAATGCGGTAGCTGATGCCCTCAGCCGTAGAGCGATGACTGATCTGAGAGCAATGTTAGCTCATCTGAGTTTGGTTGAGGATGGAGCAGATTAGAGCTAAACAATTGAGCAATTAGAGCGATGACTGATCTGTTGGCTGAATTATTAGTAAAACCGATTTGGGTGGAGCAGATTAGAGCTAAACAATTTAGCGATGAGTCCTTAGTTCTGGGTCTGCAGCATGTTGATTCGAACGAGACTTCCAATTTTAGCTTGAACAACGATAACACGTTGTACTTTAAAGGTCAGATTTGTGTACCTAATGATAGAGAATTGAGGCGTTCGATCCTTCAGGAGGCACATAGTAGTCCTTATGCTATGCATCCTGGTGGGAAAAAATGTACCGAAATCTTCGAGAGCTCTATTGGTGGCCCGGACCAAAACGGGAGGTAGACACTTTTGTGTCTCACTGTCTGACGTGTCAAAAGGTTAAGGCAGAACATCAGTTGCCCTCCGGATTGCTTCAGCCAGTAAGATTCCTCAGTGGAAGTGGGAGGGGGTAATGATGGATTTTGTTAGTGGGTTGCCTTTAACCCCCACCAAAAAAGATTCGATTTGGGTCATCGTTGATCAATTGACCAAATCCACCCACTTTATACCTATACGGACAGATTACTCCTTACAGAAGTTAGTTAAACTGTACATTGCCAAAATTGTGAGACTATACGGAATCCTAGTCTCAATCATCTCTGGCAGAAATTCACGATTTATGTCTCGGTTCTGAACGAAACTCCATGAGGCCTTAGGTACCCGACTTAATTTCAGCACTGCGTATCACCCTCAAACTGACGAACAGTCAGAGCGAATTATTCAGATCCCAGAGGATATGCTTCGGGGTTGTGTAATAGATTTTCGAGGTAGTTGGGAGAAGTATCTACCGTTGGCTGAGTTTGCATACAATAATAGCTTTCAGTTTAGTATTCAAAGGGCACCATACGAAGCGTTGTATGGTCGTAAGTGTCGTACTCCGTTATGTTGGACTGAAATAAGTGAACGTCGAATTCTGGGTCCTGAGTTAGTTTTTGAAACAAAAATAATTGTGAGAGTAATTCGGGACTGTTTGAAAGCCGCATCTAATCGGCAGAAGTCCTATGCGGATTTAAAAAGAAAAGACATCGAGTTTTCTATTAGTGATCAAGTTTTCTTGAGAGTATCATTGTAAAAAAAGGTCATCTGTTTCGGACAAAAGGCAAGCTAAGCCTAAGGTTCATTTGGCCTTACCGTATCTTAAAGCGTGTCAGACCCGTTGCATACCTGATAGAATTACCACCGGAGCTGGATCAGATTCATGATATGTTTCATGTCTCGATGCTGAGACAGTATCAGTCCGATCCATCACATATTATTACTGTTGATGAGATCGAATTGCGACTAGATTTAACATTCAAAGAGAAACGTGTCCAGATCTTGGAACGTGACGTTAAGATGCTGAGGAAGAAAACTATTCCTCTAATGAAAGTTCTATGGCGAAACCACGGTACTGAAGAAGCTATGCAAGAACCGGAAGAATCAATCTGACGGCTGTATTCGTATCTATTTGACTCAGGTAAATTTTTAAGACCGAAATTTCTTTTAGGGGAGAGAGTTGTAATGCCCCAAAATTTTAAGAATTTAATTGTGAGAATTTGCAGTAATTAGATTTCTGTATCTCTGGTCTTGTGCTTTAATTTCGTGTTTAAGGTCTGTAGTTCGAGTTATATCGTTAAAAGTTTTATTCTTTTAGAACAATCCCTGTCCATGCGGTATATAGTTAAAGGTAGTTCTGTAAGAATCTATGTCAAGAATGAGCTTACTAGTTCACTAGTTAAGCATCTGTCTGTATTCTGTCTGGTCTCGAGTTCGAATCCCATCGTATATGTTAAGAGAATTTTTGCTAATTGTCAGAGGTATGCTGGCGGTTAAGACAAACTTCATTAAAATTTGGTTAATGTCTGTGTGGCCATATTAGTGCAAAGTTCGCACAGGTAATGGATACGAGCATGTGTCCAGGCCGTGTAACTCACAGTTTGTGGTACAAAGCCACATGGTCAGGGACACGGGCGTGTACCCAGGCCGTGTGAGTCACACGGTTAAGGACACGGGCGTGTGTCTAGGCCATATAACTCATTGTTTATGCTTAGGAACCACATGGAAAAAACACATGGGCATGTGACCTGGCCGTGTGGCATGTTATTGGGGCTCGAAACCTATTTTTGAGGCTGAGAAGGTTACTTAACACTGATACTAGCCTTTTCAATGTACAAATGATTGAAGTTGATTATGTGAGAATTGTCTGATACTCTGAGACTGATCTGTGAACTACATAGTTATATGTATACTATAATGCTTATTCTGATGTTGAACTGCCTTATTTAATTGTGAAATGAATTAGAATGACTGAATACATGATACGGGTATTTGTGTTCTGCATTGGCATGGGTGGGATATTGTGAAGGAGGAAAAAATCTGTTTTGAAATCGTGGCTACGCCACAATGAGTATAAATATGATTTTGGAGCTTGTTGCATACTGATCTACCAGCTAAGTTGCGTCTCTGTAAAAGTGTCAACGAACACTTTAAGGTGTGCAGGGTTGGTTGGGCATTGAATGTCCTTAATGGTGTGTTGGGATGGCCGAAGACGGTGTGTAGCGGACGCGGATAAGGATATTGCATCTATATCTGATCTGTATCGTATATGAACTGAAATTGCATATATATATGTAACTGATCTACTCTGAATCTAAACTGAAATTATTTCTGTATCGATCCAAATCTCTAAATTTGGAACTACTTTATAAATGAGTATTAATTGAATAAATTTCTTTTACGCACTGAGTTCATAACTCATTTCGTTATTGGTTGGATTTCAGGTGGTTCCCAGTCTTGAACGGGTCGGTGCCGCAGAAGCTCGGTCAAGCGTTTATCTTGCTTTAAGTAGTTCATTAGGAGTTTCGGTAAACTATAACAGTATGACTTTGGGAGACTATACATTTATTTAGCTTTTGTGATGAATATCATGTGAAGCATGATTTAGTTTTGTTGTGTTGTTTGTGTGGTAATTGATGAACGATGATATAACTCTCTAAATTTGGGCTGGACGTCTAGGTCGGGTTTAGGGTGTTACACAACCAAATTCGCAGCTTGGTTTTGCCTTAATCAAAGTTATAGACAAAGAAGATGGTCACGTCATTGATTAAGGATACACCCAACTTGTTGGGTACATCAATTAGAGGCGTTAATTTATGGCATGTTGATGAATGAACAATAGTACTTAGTTTAATGTGCGGCACGTATGGTGCAAAAAGAATGTATGATGTATAATGCATGAACAATAGTACTCAGTTTAATGTATGGCATGGATGCCATTACAAACCTTTTGAGTTTAATCTTGATGTATGCAGTGGCGGACCAGGATATTAATCTTGGGGGTCAAGCTAAAATTAGAAGTGCTATGTAACAATCAATTTAATCAGATAAACAATCAGTTCAAGAGAAGCAGTATTCTAACATGACAATCGATTTAAACATATAAAAAATATATTCAAAAGAAGCATTATTCCAACAATTAAGACGAAATAGCTATCATTTGACTCGATTAACTATTTTTTATTTTGTTTTCACAAGAATGCTCACTATTTCACAAGTTATCATTTGACATAATTTTAAACAAATTGACCAAAGTTTTCTTCCTCCCTTTCACTTTGGCCGAAACTTACTATAACATTATCTAACTATTTTTGTTTCATTTTTACACTTCT
>CM025143.1:4190302-4200708 GCA_013467495.1 Gossypium gossypioides | reverse complement strand
CTCCCATTTTCGTTTTCATTTTCCAAAACCCAAGTCGACCCCGTTTTATCAAAAAAATGGTGTCAACAGTAAGCCGTCAAAATCAATTAGAATTCAACTTATAAAAATATATAATTTTATCTCGATTCCCTCTAGAAAAATATTTTTAACTTTATTCTTGCAACCAAATTCATTTAAATCGACTTCATCAACTGAACCGCCTTATGTTAAATTAGTTTAATTAAATTAATTAAGATATAATTGATTGGTTATTAATTGAATCGACTACTCTTCCTTTGTCTCAAATCTATTTCAAAAATGACTATTGTCCTCTTTTTTTATCATAATCAGGATATCCACCTTTGGTAATAATAACTAATTTCTTCACCGTAAAAATTCTCAAAAAAAAATAAACAGTTAACCACAAAATGCATTCCATTTTTATAAGAGAAAATTAAATCTCTGACCATATAAATACCAAACAAGGTGAAGTAGTGCCAAACCACACCAACTTTTGCCTTTCTTGCATGTCTAGTTATTTTTGTTTCCTTCACCTTGTGGGAAGAGTTAGCATAATATTCAAAAACCTGAGAAGTTAATTAGTTAATGCTTTTATTAAAAGCTGTATTTTCGTTTTCTTGGAGATCTCATCAAAAGTTGAAAAAGTATACGAGGAAGAAAAGAAATGGGTGCTGATAATATGTTTGCATCTATAATTGCTTCTAATAACTACAATGATAATGAGGACGTTGTGCCTGAAATTGTAAAAGAAATGACAAGAAGCAATATAGGTTGAGTAACTAAAAGCATTTGGATCAGTAGCTCTGACACCTTGAAGATATCATATTGGGTTTTGTACGTGAGAAAATAAGTGAAATAAAATTATGAGATGCAAGGCAGACTTATTGTATAAATCTTTGTGGGTAACATATTTTCTTGCAATGGATGCAATTATTTTCAAATCTTTTATATTCAACGGATGTTATAATAATTTATTTGTATTCGTGGTTATAAAATAGCATCTAAATCAAAATCTTTGAAGGATTTAATATGAGATGCGGTGTAATTATGTAAGTGAATATATATTGAAAATGGATATGAAAATAATGTTGATGGGTTAAACATAGTAAAAACTCCCAAAACGATGTTTGTCAATTGCTAACTATTTAAACAAGGAATTTGAAGCGAAGAATTGCAATAAGTTGAAATTTTATCTTGGATTTCATCAACCAACTTATATTGAAACAATTTAATAAAGTTAAGCTTTATCCATTAAGCTATGTTATGATTGATCCTGACAATAAGAGCATTTTTGTATCTCACAAATTGCACTAAACTAGATATAGCCTTTGTAGGCAATTTACTTGCAAGTTTAATTCTGCACCAACATAAAGGCATAAGATGGCTTGTGAAACATGTTTTTTTTGTTATCTCTATGGAACATCTTATATGGGTTTACTTTCCCAAATGGAGTAAAATCAAAATTAATGACGTATGTTAATGTATTATATCTTTCTAGTCATCATAAAGTTCAGTCTTAGACCAACTTTGTTTTCACATGCGATGATATTACTATCTCATCAAATCATGCAAAAATATTAATCATGTATGAAGCAAGTCGTGAATGTGTGGGGTTAAGACTATGATTCAACATATAAGAAAAGTATATGGATTTTTATAGATAATGCAAGCCAACAATATTGCATGAGGGGTTACTAAATTCGGTGAGATTCCCGAAATCTCTGCTCATAAAACAATTAAACAATTAAGAACCAATTTTTTTAGTAAATACATTTAAAATTAAACCATTAAGAATGATATTAAGTAAATTTATAAACAACCAATTTTCATGAAACAATCTAATTACAATATTCCAACTTTAACACACGTCGATTAAACTAGATAATAAACACTTTAATTCAAGAACCACCCAACTATCTAAATTTGAACACGTAAAATATACAAAATAAACATACTATCAAATCCCCCCTATTTAGCCTATGCTTATCCTCAAGCATATTGTATATCCCTACATTAGAAACTATCCAATAATTTATCAAAAATCAAGCATCTCTTCCGCAACCATGGTCAATCTAAATAATTTAGGCGAAAAATGAATAAGTATTCAAGTACATAGTTTAATCAACAAGTGTCATAAAATTCAAATATGTAAATTCAATCACTTCACTAAATTGCAACCGAACCAAATTTTGCAAGGTATTTATTATCAATTAATTGTACAGTAAATTTGGGACATAGTCAAACCTTTTTACTCGAAGTGAGATGACAACCTAAGCACATTACCACAGTTACTCAATTTGACACGTCTCCAAACGAACAATTTTTCTCTACTCATAGCAGCTCGGCTAGTGGAGTGTTTGCAAGTTTCTGATTCGTCCCTCGAACCTTTTTAGGCGAAATGAGATGACAACCCAAACACATAATCCCGGTTACTAAATTCGATCACATTCCCAAAATCTCCACTCATAACTTAAGCCATTAGCGGAGTAGAATTTTTTTTTCACAAATACATTTAAAATTAAACAACTAAGAATGATATACTTACTAAGCAAATTTATAAACGATCAATTTTCATGAAACAATCTAATTACAATATTCCAACTTTAACACACACGTCGATTAAACTAGATAATGAACACTTTAATTCAAGAACCACCCAACTATCTAAATTAATTGATTTGAACACGTAAAATATGCAAAATAAATATGCTATCAAATCCCCCTACTTAGCCTATGCTTGTCCTCAAACATATTGCATATCCCCACATTAGAAACTATCCAATCATTTATCGAAAATCAAGCATATCTTCCGCAACCATGGTCAATCTAAATAATTTAGGCAAAAAATGAATAAGTATTCAAATACACAGTTTAATCAACAAGTGTAGTAAAATTCAAATATGAATATTCAATCACTTCACTAAATTGCAATCGAACCAAAATTTGAAAGGTATTTATTCTCAATTAATTATACAATAAATTTGGGATATAGTCAAACTTTTTTACGCGAATTGAGATGACAACCTAAACACCTTACCTCGGTTACTCAATTTGACATGTCTCCAAATAGACCATTTTTCCCTACTCATGGAAGCTCGGTTAGCGGAGTGTTTGCAAGTTTTCGGTTTGTCACTGGAACCTTTTTAGGCGAAATGAGATGACAACCCAAGCACCTCATCCCGGTTACTAAATTCGATCACGTTCCCGAAATCTCCACTCATAACTTAAGTCATCAGCAGAGTAGAATTTTTTTTTTTTGCAAATACATTTAAAATTAAACAACTAAGAATGATATACTACCAAGCAAATTTATAAATAATCAATTTTCATGAAACAATCTAATTACATTATTTCAACTTTCACACACACGTCGATTAAACTAGATAATAAACACTTTAATTCAAGAACCACCCAACTATCTAAATTGACTAAGCATTGGAATTAGAGACTCAATGTCAAACAAATAAATGAATAATCTCAGCATAAGAATTAAAACTTGCGAAAGAGAAACAATTATGCAGCTAAAGAGAAACAATCATGCATACTTACACATACTTACCCCCTACTTAACCTATGCCTGTCCTCAAGCATATTATATAAGAATTAAAGTAAGTAGAGAGAAAGGTCAAGTTTACTCCATGTGTGTGTTTAATTCGGCAAATGATAGTTTGGGCAGTTCGGATTGGTTCTGGTCGGTTCGGTCCTGGGTGTATGTTTCAACAAATGGCAATACTGAAATTTCACAATGCATGCTCATGCCACATAAGAAATCTGATTCTGATTTATTTTTGGATGAAAAAGGATAACCTCCACCATTGTTCCTGGAAAATAACACATTAAAATAGATTAAATAATAATCTTATTATTTTTTATTTTCAACATAAACTAAAATAAATTCAAAATTAAATAAATTGAAATAAATAAATATGGGTCGCCTCCCAAAAAGCACTTTTGTTTTTGTTTAACGCCGTTAGCTCAACGACCTGAAAGTTTTATTCAATCGACTCTTCAAGTATTAACTCCTTGACCATATACACATGAAAATTTTTGTAGAAAAGCTTCAAATGATGTCCATTTACTTTGAAGATTTTCTCAGATTCTTCACTTTTGATTTCGACTGCACCATGCGGAAAAATGTGAGTAATGAAAAAAGGCCCTAACCACTTAGTTCGAAGCTTACCTGCAAAAATTCTTAGTGTAGAGTTATAAAGTAGTATTTTTTGCCCATCCAAAAATTGTTTAAGACTTATCTTATGATCGTTGAATGTATTGATTTTATCTTTATAAAATTGGGCATTTTTGTATGCTTCTCATCGAATTTCCTCAAGTTCCTGAATATTTAATTTTCGATACTTACCTACAGCATCCAGCTCCATGTTGAATTCCTTAACAGCCCAAAACGCCTTGTGTTCTAATTCTACAAAAAGATTACATGGCTTACCAAATATAAGTCGATAAGGAGACATACATATCGGTCTCTTATAAGTTGTGCAGTACGCTCACAGTGCATCATTTAATCGCAAACTTCAATCTTTCTTATCTAGCTTAACAGTCTTTCCAAAATCAATTTTATTTCTCTATTTGATACTTCTACTTGATCGTTAGATTGATGGTGATAAGTCGTAGCAACTCGTTGTACTACCCATATTTTTTCAAAAGTGCGTCGATTACCTTATTGCAGAAATGCGTTCCCCGATCGCTGACCAATACTCGCGGTGTGCCAAATATGGAAAAAATAGAACTCTTTAGAAAATTCACTACAGTTTTGGCATCAGCACAACAGGTGACTTTAGCTTCCACCCATGTAGACACATAGTCAACAGCAAGTAAAATATAAATGTTATCAAATGATGAGACAAAAAGCCCCATAAAATCGATGCCCTATACATCAAAAATTTCACATACATGTATAGGTGTTAGAGGTATTTCATTTTCCGGCTCAAGTTTCCTACCTTTTGACATTTTTCGCAAGTTTTACAGAATAAATATGCATCACGAAAAATATGTGGCCAATATAATCCACACTCTAGTATCTTATGTGCAGTTCATTTAAGGCCAAAATGTTTACCACATGCGTAAGAATGACAAAAAGATAGAATCAATTTTACCTCAGTTTCTGCAACGCATTGCCAAATTACCTGATCGGAACAGTATTTCCAAAGGTAAGGGTCGTCCCAAATATAGTATCGCGACTCTTGTTTAATCTTATCATTTTTGGATCGTGATAAATTACAAGAAATGATACCTATAGCAAGGTAGTTTACCATGTCTGCATACCAAAGAAAATTGTTTGTGCAAAAAGTAGACTTTTATCTGGAAAATCGTCTTTAAGAGGAGTGATGTCTTTTGATAGGGGTATTCGGCTCAAATGGTCAGCTACCAAATTCTCGCGTCCTTCTTATCCTTAATCTCAAGATAAAATTCTTGCAAAAGCAAAATCCATCTAATTAGTCTTAGCTTCGCCTCTTTTTTCCCGATTAAAGATTTAAGAGCTGCATGGTAAAAAAAAAAAAACAATTTTAGTTCCTAATAAATATGATCAAAACTTTTCCAAAGTAAAGACTATGGCTAGAAATTCTTTTTCAGTGGTCAAATAATTGCTTCAGGCGACATCCAAGGTCTTAGATGCGAAAGAGATAACGTGCAGTTCCTTCTCGATCCTTTGTCCAAGTATCGCTCCTACACGGTGGTCACTCGCGTCACACATGATTTCAAATGGACAGTTCCAATTCAGTGGTTGAACTATGGGTGTCAAAATAAGTTTGTTTTTTAGCGTGTCAAACACATCCCTATATGATTGATCAAACTCAAATTCCTTTTCTTTCTATAAGAGGTTACAGAGTGATTGTGCAATCTTTGAAAAATCTTTAATGAACCGCCTGTAAAAACCTACATGACCAAGAAAAGAATGGACCTCCCTCACAGTTGTGGGGTATGGAAGTGAGTTAATAACATCAATTTTTATCTTATCAATCGAAATTCCTTTAGCAAAAATGATATGGCGTAGAACTAATCCTTTGTCAATCATAAAGTGACATTTCTCATAATTAAAAGAAGGTTAAATTCTAGGCACCTTTCTAAAATTTTGGCAAGATTTGACAGACATATATCAAAAGATTCACCATACACAGTAAAATCGTTCATAAATATCTCAATTATTTTCTTTTCTAAATATAACTTTTACAAAGTCAAAAAAAATATGATCAGCCCTTAAATGTCTCCAAATTTCTAATTTGGCCCCTCTTCTATTTCTCATACTCCAATTTAATCCTTTTTCTACTTGTCTTTGAATTAAACATCCGAATTTCATTCCTAACAAAATTTAAATACAAACCACCAATTTAGAAAGAATTATTTCAAGAATTAATTGATTTGAACACGTAAAATATGCAAAACAAACATGCTATCAATAATGCAAGGTGTATCTCACAAATTAAAGATGGCAACATAAAAAGTGATAAGATTAAACATATTTCTCCATAGTTTTTCTTCGCACATGAACGTTTGAAGAAATATGACGTTGATATTTGCAAAAGACGATCAAGTGCTGATGGGCATTGAAACCACCATATAAAAATTCTTATGACAAAATAATATGAAATAACAGTATAAAGTAGTAGGGTCGAATCCACAGGGATTGGTTATCTACTTTTGCCTTTTCCTATGAACAAAATTTTTGTCACAACAATAGTCGTGCCCACGACTCGTGACAAGCTTGCTGAAAAGAAAAGAAATAAAATAAATAATGGGGGAATGAAATTGTTTGGGAAGTAAATAAAATGAAATAGCAGCAAATGAAAATTATATTAATCGAAAATAAAATAAGTAATTGGAGTTGAACTTCGTAAGCAATAATATAAAGTCTTAACCTTAGACTCGGTTAATTTCGATTTTCAATTAGTCCTTAAAAATGAGTTTTCTCCTCCAAATAATAAGCTAGTTATAACGACTAAGAACGTCCCAACAGCCAATTCTTCCTTTCGTAGTTGATTTTAGTACGACCCACAAACCAACCCTTACCGATTGTCTAATCGCGATACACGCTTTTGCAATTCAAGACCCCAGTAGCCTTACGTTCTGAAGAACCCAACTCGGATCAACAGCCTCAACCACGTGGGTCGTTTAAATCCGATCACTATCTCCATTGAAAAAAATTCCACTAGTATGACCCCACCAGGATACACCAATTTGTTCACGGGAATCAGAATAAAACACAGGCGACTCGACTTCCCAACTGTACATCAAACAACTCCAACCTAATGCGCGCTTTTTTGAATTGAAATTGAATTAACTTTAAGGGATAAATTTGTACTATCTCATATTCTGAAGAGATAGTGAATACCGTTATGAAAAAATTTTAGTACGGATTCATTTTTCACGATTCTTAACCGAAAAGAATATCAGCCTAAAGCTAAGTAGAAGTTTAGTGACGCATAAAATTAATCATGCTTTGTTGGTGTATGTAATTGGTTTTAATGGAAATGGCAGAAGGTGGAAAGGGAAGGAACTTAAGAAGAAATTAAACTAAATAAGGAAATGGAAAGAAATGTAAATAAAAATGGCAGAATGCTTAAAAGAAATGGCTACAGACGCATGAAATAGAAAAGAAAATAATTTCATTCAATTTCCAATGTATTCAAGTGTGTTTTTCAAAGTCCACCCACACCCTATTTATATACATATCATATACTAAAATTAGCATAACTCACCTAACAACTAATTACATGAAATCACATTCATATCAGATTTTATTTCTAAATATGGTTTTTAAAAAGTCAAAAATCTAATCAGCCCCTAAACGTCTCCAAATTTCTGATTCAGCCCCCTCTTTTATTGTTTGTGCTCCAATTTAGTCCTTTTCTGCTTGTTTTTGAATTAAAGCGTCCGAATTTCCTTCCTGACAGAATCTAAACATAAAATCACCAATTTAGTAGGAATTAATTCAATAATTAATTGATTAGGAACGTAAAATATGCAAAATAAACATGCTATCAAATCCCCTTACTTAGCCTATACTTGTCCTCAAGCATATTGTATGTTCCTACATTAGAATCTATCCAATAATTTATCAAAAATCAAGCCTCTCTTCTGCAACCATGATTAATGCAAATAATTTAGGTGAAAATGAATAAGCGTTCAAACTCAGTTCAATCAATGAATGTCCATAAAATTCAAACATATAAATTCAATAATTTCACTAAATTGAAATTGAATCAAAATTTGCAAGGTATTTATTCTCAATTAATCATGCAGTAAATTTGGGACATAGTCAAACCTTTTTATGCGAAGTGAGATGACAACCCAAGCACCTTACCCCGGTTACTCAATTTGACACATCTCTAAACGAATCATTTTTCCTACTCATGGTAGCTCGGTTAGCAGAGTGTTTGTAAGTTCCCGGTATGTCACTCAAAACTTTTTACACGAAATGAGATGACAACCCAAGCACCTCATCCCAGTTACTAAATCCGGTCACATTCCCGAAATCTTCACTTATAACTTAAACCATAGGCGGAGAAGAATTAATTATTCTCTTTCTTTTTCTTTTCTTTTTTTTAATAGAATTAAAATCAAATAACTAATAATGATATACTTACCAAGCAAATTGATTAAGAATCAATTTTCATGAAACGGTCTAATTACAATATTTCAATTTTATAACACACATGTCGGTTCAACTAGATAATGAACACTTTAATTCAAGAACCACCCAACTATCTAACTTGACTAAACATTGGAATTAAAGGCTCAATCTCTAACAAATTAACGAATAATCCCAACATAAGAATTAACACATGCGAAAGAGAAACAATCATGCATACTTACTAATCCAACACCCTCTACTTAGCCTACATTGCTCTCAATGTGCAATTTTAAAAGAATAAATAAGAAAGAGAAGGGTCAAGTGTACTCCCCGAGTATGTTTAATTCGGTAGAGGGTGGTTTGGGCAATTTAGGTTGGTTCTGGTCGGTTCAGTCCTGGGTGCATGTTTCAACAAATGGTAGCACTGAAATTTCACAAGGCGTGCCCATGCCACAAATGAAATCCAATTCTAATTTATTTTTGGATGAAAATGGATAACCTCCATCATCGTTCCTGGAAAACAACACATTAAAATAGATTAAATAATAATCTTATTATTTTTTATTTTCAATATAAACTAAACTTAATTCATAAATAAATAAATAAAAATAAATAAATATGGGTTGCCACCTAAAAAGCGTTTTTGTTTAACGTCGTTAGCTCGACGACCTGAGTGTTATTCGTTTGGTTCCTTGAGAATAAATTATTCCATTACGTGCACTTGGAAGTTCTTGTAGAAAGGCTCCAATCTTTTCCCATTGTCCTTGAAGTACTTCCTAGATTCCTCCATCATCGATGGATTGAGGCGTATTTGAGCTTCTCCGTTCGAGTTTTCCTTTTCCTCTATCGAAATCCTTAAATGTTTTTGTAACGGTTTGAGCTCTAATTTCGGGGCCTCTATGTGAATGACAGCTTTACAAATTAGCTCTTCCAACGTCATTAATTCCTCTAATTTATCCATAGTATCGAGGTCTAAACTCCTAAAAAGCACAATTTGTAACCCATCATCTTCATGATATTCAAAATGTAACTTAGTTAAAGGTTTAATTATATCAACATTAGAAAATCTGTAATCGTGTTGGGACAGTCCATGGCCTCAAAAACATTAAATTTCACCAATTCTCTATCGAACTTCATAGTGAGTGTTCCGATCCACAAATCAATCTTTGTCTGTACAGTACTCAAAAATGGTCTCTCTAGTAGTATATCGGAAGAATTGACCGAGTTGTTATCCTCCATGTCGATGATGTAGAAATCTACAGGAAAAATAAGTTTATTTACCTTGACAAAAACATCCTCCAGCACTCCTTCTGGATACACTACAGACCTATCTGCAAGCTGAATGATTACACATGTTTCTTTCAAAGAACACGTTTTTAGTAGTTTATAAATAGACAAAGACATAACGTTAATAGATGCACCTAAATCGCACATGCCTTTTTTAATTCCAACACTACCTATTTTGCAAGATATAGAGAACATACATTGGTCTTTACATTAAAGTGGTATTTTCTTTTGTACAAAAGCGGAGAGGTTTTCTCCAACACTTGCATTTTCATTACCCAAGAGCTTCTTATCACTCGTGCATAATTCTTTTAAGAATTTTGCATATTGTGGAATCTGCTTAATATCATCAAGAAGAGGAATGTTGATTTCTACCTTTCAAAAAGTGTCAATAATCTCATTCTCTTCTCGCTTCTTGTAACACCCCAAACCCAGTCTAAACATTATGACCGAATCTGACGATGTCACATTGTAACACCCCTTACCCGTATTCGACGCCGGAATAGAGTACGAGGCATTACTAGAAGACATACATTTG
>CM025143.1:4174429-4186056 GCA_013467495.1 Gossypium gossypioides | reverse complement strand
ATAAAAAATAAAAAAACATGTCATCATCTTCATTTTCTCTTTTCTACCCGTTTCCACCATTGTTAAGAAGCTAGGGAATTCGGACAAGTTCTCCTCTTTGCATATCAAGAATTAAATCAACTAATAGATAATCGAGGAGAAGAGAAAATTACAAATTAATCCTTAATACTTCAATTGTCTCTAATCTTACTTAGTAAGTTCATATGAAACGTACTACGTATATTATATAATATGTTTGATTATTTTTAATATCTATTAGTTTAGATTAATTAGAACTTTGATAATATTGAGTTATAATGGATTGAATCGTAAAATATGAATGGTATGACAAATATAAATAAATACATGAAAGTTGGTATAATTTGATTTTATATTTTAATGTTGGTAGATGATATGTTAGCATTACATAAGTTTGGAATGGAATTGTGGCATACATGATTAGTGCTTTGTTGGTATAGGTATGTTTTAATCATGTTTGGAATAATTATATAGGTGAATTAGTAAATATGAGAAGTGAATTAGTTGGGACCATTTAGTAATTGGTTAAAGTAGTACATGTATTTTTTGTTAACAAAGAATTGTGGGATTGAATGCTAAAGTTGATAGGTAGAATGTATATGTTTTAGATATGTTTTATGTGATAGGTGGAAATAAATTAGTTAAGTAGATTAAATAAGTATGCATATGTAAGGTGAGTAAATATCGTATGAATTGATGATAGGTCGAAAGGAATAATTCAATAGATGGATTGAAATGAGAATGGTATGTATATATGGCTAATATATGTGCTATTTTGGATGATGATGTAACAGCCCATTTTTAGTGGTATCGAAAATAGTGGTTTTGAGACCACGATTTCAACAAGTGAGTAAATATTTTAGTGTTTATTTAGAGTTTATAGGCTTATATTAGAGTCGTATTAAAGTTCCGTTAAGAAATTTTAAAGTTTAAAAGGTTAAATAGGTGAAAAGGACTAAATTGAAAATTGTGTAAAAGTTTAATTCTATTAATTACATGGGTTAAATGGTCTTAGAAAAATAAATTAATGGGTTTTGATGGTAATTGTGCCATTTATAAATATAGTGGACAATGATGGACATGATTTAGTTATTTTATAAGTTTATGAGCTAAAGATAAAATTGTAATTAATTAAATAAACCTAAAATAAATCACTAAAATTATATTATCTTCTTCATTTTTGCTTGTTTCAATCGAAAATACCATTGAAGAAGAGTTTGAAGTTTCAGCTAGACTTGTTTCATTGCATGGTATGTGTTTGAGCCCCATTTTAATTATTTTTGTTTTTGAGCTCGTTTTAGCTTAATCTACTTAACCCAAGAATTAATTAGCAAAAATATTAAAAGTTGAGGGACTTGCCATAGTTGAGTTTGAGTGTGTTTTGATATTGATTGATAGATTATTAATTTTGATTGTTAAATGAACATGTTTTGTTAAGTAGTGTTTAGAGAATTTAAGGTTTAGGGATTAAATTATTTAAATGGTGAATTTCTTGTATATTTTGTAAAAATAAGAAAAATGTGGATTGATATGAGTATAGTGAATACTCAGCTAACATATTTTAGGTATAAAAAAAAGGGTGAAATTTCAAGTTATGAGCTTAAGAACTAAGTTGTGAAAAAGTTAAAATAGGAGGGGTAATTTTGTAATTTCATGATAATATGAATTATAGATTGAATTGAATAATTGAGGTTATTTGAAGTACTTAATTGAATGAAATTATTATTTATATCAAGATACGCAACAACCAGACTTAAATCGAGGTAAAGCTAAGGTGTTGGATTAGTTTTTGACTTTGTTAAAATGATCGTGGTATCGAGGTAAGTTCGTATGAATTATAATATTATTAATTATAGTTGGTTTGATTATTTGTTATAATATGTTGAATATAATTTGACTCGGAAATATCACGATATTTTGAACAATTGATGGTTAAGTAATCCCAATAGAACCTTAAGAATTCTTAGGATACAAATGACATGTCATTAGGGTTATACAGTTTCGGGTGCTGGTCTTGAATGTCCTACCGATGGCTGAGGTCCTACATTTGTTGCGGATTCTCCACAACTCGTGTGAGCAGGCCCATTTTACAGCTCGTGTGAGCACTATTGAAAAGGAAAGGTTACGATTACTTGAAAAGGCACACTATGTGTGAGCATTCCCAAGTATCTGATGAAATTCTAGATGGTTCAACGAGTAAGTAAAGGTTAATGGAAAGGTATGTATATAAATTGATGGTTGTTCATAATCTTATGAAAAGGTAAATTTGATGAATGCAAATGGATTGACAGAGAACTAAATAAATATGTGATGAATGGTATGTATATGGAAATTCACTCATGATATGGTTGAAGTTATATGAATTATGTATGAACTTACTAATTTGTGAGTTTGGTGGGGTAAATAGGAGTTTATTAAGCTTAGCATGGTAATGATGTTAAGCATATTTTATAAATTTAGTTTAAAAAGGTAAGTTTATGTTTGAGTTTATACAAGCTTACTAAGTACTAGTTGCTTACATTTTTATTTTTCCTCTATTTTGTAGATCATCAGAAGCTCAATCGGTTGGAATTTTATCAGAGTCTTATCACACTATCCATCAATCACTTTGGTAGTTTTTGGTTATTTTAGCTAAGGTTATAAATGGCATATATAGGACTTTTTATAATGGAAGTTTTTGAATATGCTAATGATCAACTTGGTATGAATATGCCTTTTGTGAATATATTTTATTTGTTTGGACTTATAGTGCTTTGGCAAGTTTATGTCCTTGGTCACATTTAAGTACTTTGTAATATATAGCTTGAGGTATGTTTATATATGGTTGATATGGTTGATTGGTGTGAGGATGTGGGAATGTATGTATTGGGTTTAATGTCATTTATGCTTTTGTGTGTTTTGGTTACTTTTGTAAATGGTTGGATGCATATATATGGTGTAGTTGGTTTGTTTATATATTAAAAGCTATATATAAATGGTTATTTTGGTATGCATATTTTAAATGGTGAAATGGATTGATAATGGTTGACATTAGGTAGCTATTTTATCTAAGTTTGGTGATTGAGTAGTGGCATTATAGTTTTGTTCTTAATGGATTTTGTTTTGGTATGAAATGAAGTGCCTTTGAATGGTATGTTGGTTAGAAGAACTAAGTTGATTGAATTGGTATGTTATGAATGTTTGAAGTGTGTTTAGGGCCATTGAGTATGTGTGCAAATGGAGTAGCTTGTTGGGCAAGGCTTGATCTTTAATGGCCTGTTTTAGGGGCTAATTATAGAGCACACGGGTTGTCATAGGGCCGTGTGTCTTAAAATTTTTGGGTGCAGATTGGTTCACACGAGCACAGAGAGTTACACAGCCTGGTGACACGGCCATGTAACCCTGAGCCACACAGTCACAGAAAGTTACATGATCTATGCACACGAGCATGTGGAGTAGTCAAACAAGCGTGTGGATAATCACACAGTTTGGGCTATGTCACACGACCTAGCCACACAGTCGTGTGACCCCTGTTTTCACACTTTTTTTCATGTTTTTCTAAAAATTTTCTGATTTATTCAGATCGATCCCTAATTTCTTTTAAATCGTTTTTAGGACTTTGATAGCTTGACTTAATGCCTAAATGTGTATGTTTGCTATGACTGGAATGAAATATTAGAATTTATAATTAAGTTGAATTACTTGTTCTGTATAGAATTTAAAGGTTCTGTTTTGTACAGTAACATTTCGTAACCTAATCTAACGACGGAAACAGGCTACGGGTATTACATCTAAATTGTTAGATGATACATGTATTATTTGTACAACAAATTGATGATCTTAGGACATGGCTTAAATGTTGGGTCATTTTGGTATAAATTATGTTTATATGCTTGTAAATATGTTATACTAATAATGCATGTTTTTTTTTGTTAGAGGAAAGCAAATTGGTAAATCTGTTTGATTACGAGGAGTTACAGATTAGTTTAAAATTATTATTACGAGTATAATGAATTATCTTTGTGAATTGTATTGAAACAGGAAAAAGTGTTGATTTTGTTCACATAACAAGTTTATTATCGAGAATGGTAAGCTTGGTAACTTCAAGTTATTAGCATATGGTAGATATGTACATGTAGATATACACGTTTATTCAGGTAGGATTGTTAATATTAATATTATCTACTTAAATTATAAAAATACCACTGAATGTTTTACTCAACATACAGATTGTTTTCTCCGTGAGTAGGTTAGATCTAATTTAATTCAAAATTCCAGTGCATCAACAACATTCAATCCATAATTCTGGCCTCATACATATTTTAATCTGATGGGTTAGATTTTGGGGTTGTTGAATAATATTAAAATCAAATGTTATATCTTATATTCTAATAATATATATAGTGAATTTGTTGTATGCTATTAGGTGCATATACAAATGAAACATAAATTTACTCTAGTATGAATAAGAAATGTATAAATTTAATTATTAAATTATTGTGTCGAGGTTCACTAATAATTCATCTCTTCCACCACTAACTTTTAAATCCAAATACATGATTTAGTCCTCACCACATCAAAAGCACCAACCTCGTCAGCATAGATTATAGTCGATAAGAATTTATCATTATCACTGTCACCACTGTTTTCAATAAATCTATCACAAGCCCTTATCCAATTACTAAGCTCCCCACCATCGGCCTTTCCGTTTCAATTCTTATCCTAAACTCTCTTAAAAAAATAAAGCTTTCTGAACGAATCATAAAGACATCCGAAATTCTATCGTTATTACAGAACAAAAAATGAGTTAGCAAATAACATTTATCTTACAATTAGGTCGTTGTGTACTATGCTTATAATAATAAAATTCTAAACTCAGCACAATAAAACGCGTCTTCAAAAGTAATACCCTACCACCCATCAACACACATCATATCATAACAAACAAATCCAATATTGCTTCTGCTTCAGCATTTAAACCTCGCTTCGTACTCCTGGGGTTGCTGCAACGATTTTTGTGAAAAATGTTATTTCATAATAAAATATATCAAAACTACCCACCTATGTATGTGTCGGAAACAACTTACCATAAATAAGGCTGATATTGATCGGCCTGCAAACCACCTCATGTGCATTGCACGTTGAGCTTTACCTGCCGCTTCTGCGGAGTCAAATCGCAGATAGACACATCCGGCGCTGTTCCTGTACAAAAGACAAAGAAGTATAACAAGGAGAAAAAGAAGAAGAAAAAAACACTAAAACTGCAGTTGGGAAGAGGCAAAGCAAATAAATCTTTACTCATCAAATTTAGTAACATTTTTAATTGACTTAATAAGGGAAAATGTTCGGCAAAAAATACTTCAGGATAATGAATTGGGAAGTCTGACAGATCAAAATTATTAAGCATTGACCGCACCTAATGATATCAAGCATGCAGAAATTACCACCAGAAGTATGTGAATTCCTACCGTTTAGCCAGGAAAGGAAAATACCACCAGGTATGCACCATGAACATGACTCACCATATATTGTACATGTATGTCTCAATAGTTTCATCAAACAATACAAATAGATTAATAGATTTAAAAATCGTGAGTATCCCCTCGATTGATAGCCCTATATTTCCAGTCTATAGAGCACCTGAATGAAGGATACAGATTTCAGTACCAAAATCCAAGCATCTCTTCCCATAAGTAATTATATATATAAGAACAAAGATCGTCATAAAAGGAATTCTGATGCAAAACAAATATATATATTTTCCTTCTGTTTTTCTACTACAAATTTTCATCTTTCCAATTTTCTTTCCCCTCTACTAAGCAAAGCCATATGATTTATGCATTAACTAAGTCATCAAGTAAAATAAAGGAAGCATAGATTTGACTGAAGAGCACAATGATTAAGCCAACTACAAAACAAAACAACTGCAAAATATTAGTTTATCTAAAATGCTTACTTGTCTACATATATATGCTTCACCCTGCCATATTTGCTGCATTCTTCTTCGACATCCTCTTTAATATCCAAATCAAAATCTGGTTCCGTCTGAAATAGAACTTACAGGAAATGACTACCTTGTACAAGCCATAAAAACAAAGAAGATAACAAGGAAATAGCATGTTTAAACAAAAGAAAATTCAAACCTCAGTTGCAGGATCAAACATATTCTTCAGCAGCAAACATTCACTGGGCTGGCCAACAGAATCAAGGGCTGTAGTAGACATGATTGGAGGTAGAATTGGAGTTGGATATGCAGCTTGGCCATTGATAGGTAAAGTAACAGCCTGTGGACTCGGAGCTGACCCATTAAGGAGGGGTACTCCAAGGGAGCCCGTAATGCTGGCAATCACTATTACATTAGATATATTATATATTAAATTGGAAAGGACTATTTAAAAGTAAAAACCAACCTTGTCGCAATACCAGAGCGGTCCAGCTTCCGCATAAGCAATGCCCTTGACTGAGCATTCAAGGCCTGGATGAAAATACAGGAGAAAAATAAGCAAAAAGAGAAAGAGCAAGAAACAAAATTTAAACTTCCTAAGAACTATTAGAATGAGGCAATCTGGGAAGAAATTGTTTCAACCATAGAATTATTTAGATATCGTTCTATAATTGGCTGAAAATTTATGTTAAAAACAGCCATTGAAATCGTTTAGAAATTGTAAGATACCAATACAATAATATGCATTCAAGCTTACCAAGCCACCACCCTCATCATCATCGAAGTCGGCAGATTTTGCTGCAGTATCTTGGGTAACAACATGATCCGTAACAGATGAAACCTATTTGCAAATATAAACACGAATATGTTAATTTCGAAGACTACAATTAGAAGCCGGCAATAGTTACAGAGGAACAAACACACATAAATGAAACAGAGATTAGAGTACTTTAGAATACTGTTATAAAGCTCATGAAATTAACAAGCACACCTTAATGGTTCGACCAGCAATCTCCAGCTTTCCATTCAATGCACTTTGAGCTGCTTTTGCATGTTCAAGTTGAGCAAACTGTAAAGAACAACAACAAATGGGTAGAAGTATATTTTTTTTTTGGTACAAAGGAGTAGTTGTATAATTATTGTAATGAAAATAAACATTTTAATTCAACTTTTAACTACCTGAACAAATCCAAAACCTTTGCACTGCCCAGTCTCAAGGTCAAGTGGTAGTTGTACAAGCTCAACTGGGCCAAAAGGTTCAAATATCTGAGCCATTAACATAATGATGAGAAAAGGGTTTGGAATGAAAATCATGTACCTTTAAAATAATAATAACCAAGTCAAAGATAAAAATAAAACTGGATAGTATCAATTAGGAAACAGATCAGAGAATAAAATACATCTCAAAACAGTCATGAAACTCTTTCCAAACTACTACGTAAGCAACTTCTGTGGAATGTGTTTCATCCACAAATTTTCATTTAACAAGTTTAAGTTACAGTCAGCAATTGAAAAGAAATTTTAAGAATAAAAAGAAAATTATTACAAATCTTTCATAAACAAAATAAAAGATCAGTAACTTCTGATTATGCTGGTAAGCTAATTGTCCTATTACCTGTCTAAGCTGCATTTCTGTCATATTGAAGTGCAGGTTACCCACATACAATTTTCTATCAACAGCTCCATATGGCCCAGCAACACCACCTGTGCCCGCACCAGAAGTAGTGGACTGAACAAGATTCTTTTCAGCCTCAGAAGGTTTAACCATCACAGGTTGACCAAGAAGCAGTTGACCAGACAACGCTATTGCCATTGGAACAGACATCACATCATAAAACTCAATGTACCTACAATTTCATCAGTGGCTGTAATTAGTTTCTCTCAAATTATGAGGGGAAAAATATGATCAAAACTTACAAAGAAAAAAGCAAATAGATGTAGGGAAAGAAAACTGTAGTGCAGAAAGCTCATGCTGAGTATCTTTGTTGAATCTGATGTCTCATGTGATAAAAATACGTTAGCTCAGCAAAACAAGATCAGAAAAGCTGAATAGATATCATACACCAAGAAAACCAAGCAACACATCAGGACTTAAAAAGGAGGTTGTATTGTTGCCCTGTCCTCATAATATAAAAAGAAAAAAAAAAAGCCAGAAGGAACCACCTTCTAACGTTATACTCTAGAACTAAGATGTCAGAATTAACTCTAAAAACTACCAAAATCAAAGATGAAGATAAGAACCAAGAAATAATCCCAACCCCTCACGTTCAACCTCAACAAGCAAAAAAAAATTGAAAATTAACATATTAGGGGAATAAAAAAAGAAAAAGCCCTGCAAATGAGTTTTAACTCCTCTAAGAAAAACCACATTTAGATTAAATTGGAAGAAGTATCATTAAATCCTTATCAGAACCATTAACAAGCTAAGAATTGGTCGAAGGTACTCATCTTTATCTGTTACCTTAACGCATAGAAAATTCAAAACAGTAGAGTTCTGGGAGAAGAAAAAAATTTAGGTATATGTCATCTACCTTGCGAACGCAGCATGAATTGATTAAACATGAGTGCAATTCCCATCATCCCTCATCATTATCGCATTGCTAGTGAATTTAAGAATACAGTTAAACTTGATTCTTGAAAGCATAGATGCGAATACTTATTTAACAAGACTGCAAAAGAAAGTATAACTTTGCTCAACATAAAAGCACATACCCAACTCCCTTTGATCGTCTTGAGTTCCTATCCATGATCAGCCGAACATCCCTCACCTGAAAATCATTATGTAGATAAATATGAGATCAAACAGAAAACAGTAGCTGCAAAAAATTAAATATACCGGGAAATTCCAGACTTTCAAGCTATCATAAAAGACCTATCAAAGGATTCCTGAAAATATTGTTTTAACACATGTGATTTTAACTCACCCCACATGTATAGTATGTTGAGACACAACAAATTCATAATACTACTCGTAACTGAAGGCAGAGGAGCATATACTGCAAGAGGAAGTAGATGTATCTCAATAATATGCATATATGCATCAATTTATAGTTATTATCACCAATCTATGAAGGCATATAAGAAACAAAATTGATGACCATGCAAAATGAGATTGCCACATACCAGAAATCTAAATGATGAGTTTTAATTGAAACAAATCTAGAATTCCAAATTTACACTTGTATTCTCAAAATCATTTGCATTAAATTTTTTCCAAACTGATTAATACGGACTCCTGGCATACTTGAAAGCTATGGTGAAAATATTACATACAACCTTCACATTAAGAATAAAAAATAACCAAATTAAACCTGACTAACCTTTCCTGCTTTTGAGAAGAACTCATAGACATCTCTCTCCGTTGCTTTTAGAGGCATCTGCCATCAACCAATTCAAATTCAACAGTAATCAATAAATGCGAAAGGAAATGCATGTTTGTACACATAGGTATAACATTTATGCCTAATAGTCCTTCAAAGATGAAAACAAAAAACAGAATTCATCTACCTGATAAGCAAAAACGGTTCTCTGGTCCCTCTCAGGATCAGCTTCAGGCTCTGTTGCTTCCTTCTTGTCTTTAAATTTCCTGAAACATACATATTCATTAGATAATCTAGAATATCACAAAAATCCTGCTGTTAGCAAACTGGTCTTTCCAAATTTAGAACAGCATACCATCCACATATATCAAACATGCCCATCCAAATGGCACAATAGTTCTACAGATGCAAACTAATAAAAAAAAAACCCTCTCACTATGTTTCTTTCCACATCAATCACTGAGATGGATAAATTCTTAAACATCAAAATAGAGCATGAAATTCTCTCCCAAGGAGAGGTCGTCTCAACAATGAGCACCCCCACCATGTTCTTGAGCTCACTTAGATCATAAAAAGGCAACACAATTGGATTGCAAAAAACACAACGGAATTGCCTCAAAACACAATTTGCTTAGAGAAAGAGACGATAAAAGGGCACCTGCTGTCTCTGATGTCAATGTCACGTTCTCTGTCCCGCTCCTTCTCTCGCTCGCGCTCACTCTCGTGCTTCCTCGACCTACTGCTGCTTCTCTCTCTCCTCTCTCTCTCCCTTTCCTTCTCCTTCTGCCTTTCCCTCCTCTCTCTCTCCTTTTCCCTCTCTCTCCTCTCCTTATCTCTCTCTTTCTCTTTCTCTTTCTCCTTATCCCTATCTCTCCTTTCCCTTTCCCTTTCCCTTTCCCTATCCCTTTCTCTATCTTTTTCCTTTTCCCTTCCTCTACTGCTCCTCCTCTCTAAATCTCTATCCCTATCTCTCTCCCTTTCCCTTTCTCTATCGCGGCTACTTCTACGCCGATCTTTGTCACGATCTCGCCTCTCCTCGTCGTCCTCTTCCCGACCGCTTCTCGATTTCTTGCTACTGCTCTTGCCTTCATCATCCTCTTCATCTCTCTCGCTATCTCTCTTCCTATAGCTTCTCTCGCTCTTATCCCCCGCTCCTCCTCCGTCTTTGGTCTTCTTCTTCGAATCTTCCTGCTCCTCCACGGTTTTCTCCAAATACTCGTACTCGTCGAAATCCATTAATTATTCTCGAAAATTGGAAGATTTCAGCTCTTGCTCTTCAAGTCTATGAATCGCAGGGCTAGGGTTTGGGGGGAGTTAGGGTTTTGTTGGAGGTTTCAACTTTCAATTGAGGGGGTTTGGGGAAGTTAGGGTTTAATTTGGTCCTCCAAAAGTCGAAATCTGGGAGGGAAGTGGGGTTAGGGTGTAATTGGCATTGACTCCGTGGGCTTTTAAGGGAAGAATTGTCAAGTCTGGAGTAAAATAATTTCTATGGAGAATGGGAGATCAAATAAAACAAGTACAAGGTTGCACAGCATAGCAATGCAGTGGCAGCGAGTGATTCCTATTGGCCCATTGAATAAAGATAACTTGCCTTCAACATCATTGGCCATCCCTAAATTTGTAAATAATATGAATTAAGAGATAAATGTAAATCTATATACAGATAAATACGAAGAGAACATTATTAATTTACATTTTTCTTTTAATTATTTAGTAGTATAGTTTTTGTGTTCTTTTATATAATGAAAAATGAGATAAAAGTGGTTTAAAAATCCAACTCCAGAATATTATTCACTAAAGACTTTATCATAAGTCTATGTCACTTTTGAGGACAAACGAGGGTGATAGTATCAACTTGACCCAAAAATAAAATATTTACCTTTTAGTTCTTTTAAAAAAAATTAAAATGAGATATAATTTCTATTTTGATTTTTAAAATTGAAAAAAATTGTTCAACCTCCTTAAAAATGTTGATATTATAAGTTTAAATATGATAAAACTATACTTTAACCTCTCAAAAATATATAATTTAATTTTAATACTCTAAATAATTTTGACTTCACCCTTGATCACTTTATTTATGGTTCAGTCGATAATAGTGCAATTCTAATTTTATAATCACAGTCGATAATATGTCTTTCAAGTTATATATAAAATAAAATAAATAACATGCAATGGTTTTTTATCCGGTAAGTTAAAAAAACCATCAATTCTTAGAGTGTATGATATTACGCGCTCGAGCACACTCGAATTCATATCCTTCAAGTCGTCACAATAACAACAATAATACCAATTAAATTAAGACTCAAATAGCATTGAGGGCGATGGCAATTCATTTATAGCTTTTGTCATTTAAAAAAAAATTA
>CM025143.1:4124911-4138938 GCA_013467495.1 Gossypium gossypioides | reverse complement strand
TGAAAGGGAGCAGATAAGAAAATGTTGAGCTCTATTTTCTTTTTTCTGGTAACATCAAATACTTGTAAAAAAGTTACAACACCCCCATCAACATTTAACAACTTTGGCAAATTTCCCTTCCTAAAACAGAGCCTTCAACAGTATTCATGAATCCAAGACATAAACATCTTAAAAATTACGTGATCACTATACAATGGCGGCATAAAAACTTCCAACCCCAACTAAAAGAGATGAATCTGCAATAATTCTAGTGATGAGCACATAAAAATTCTTTTTCTTATGATCTTGTATGCCATTCTTTTTATTTCATCTGCTAAGCTTCATCGTCAAAACATTTCCATTTAAATTTTTTTATCAATTGAGACCCTATGGAGACACATTGGTTGAGATAGACCATTTGAGATCCTTTTAGATGCTACCCGTTTTTCTCTTCATCGTTGTGCCCATCAACACTCTTTGTTCCCTACTACGATTGCACAATTCATGGTTATTCTCTAAACTCAATCCACCTTCTAAACACTGCACAACCATATCTGGTTCATTTTCTTAGTCTAATGAGCAAAATCCAACACTCTTTTATCGTGTTCCAAACTTCCTCATCATTTTCCACTATTAAACCCTAGTGAATCAACTGATGATATGTAATAAAAACTTAAAAAATAAATTCAACTGACTTCATTTTTAATGTCATATTATCATTTGGTTTACTGACAGTATATCTGAATCTTTCTTATTTGCTGCTTTCATTTTATGTGTTTCATACGAAAAAAGGAAAAGAACTTTTTAACTTACGTCGCTGTTGCTGCTATTGCACCAATATATAGGCAGATTTATAATCAGTTTAATGATATTGAAACATAGGTATTCTTTTGTATCCATTACTGAAGACTAACATATACACAATCCAAGGCTTTCTCTATGGCTAGTACATATTGATAACCTGCATGACTTTTTATATACAAAAAAAGAAAAAGAAGCTAAACCCTAGAGACTGTGAATGCTCATATATAAGCATATAATATATAAATATATATGTATACCAATTCTTGATTCTCATATATGTGTAAATCATTTCTTTCATTACTTTATCCTTTCTACTATGTATAAATAATGTATACACTCAAACAAAAGCAGGTCCAAAGTGAAAAGAACGAAAGAACTGAACTAGCTAGCAAGTACTTGTTTTTACAAAATTTTGCCAATTAATTATGGATCGGTGGCTTTCTTGTTGCTGGAGTGTAGTCCATAGATACTAATTCATCAACACTAATATTAGGTTCTCCATGGTCTTTTGTTGATGTAAGCTCTTGATGATCATGGGGTTTTTGAGTTTCCTTGGCCACCGGTAGATTTCGTGCTGAAAAAGGAAATTAACACCAGTATCGAGTTAAATCTCTTAACAACCCTTACTCACTATCCCTTATCAAAAAAAGAAAAAAAAAACAGATAGATAGTTGATGAGTTGGAGATTGAAGATTTACCTGTAGCAGTTGTGGAGATGAAGAAGAAGAGGAAAAATGCAGCAAGAAGAAGATGCTTGCAAGGAACCCTAGCCATCTTAGAATTTCTTCGTTTTTTTCTGCTTTGGTTTATTACAATATTTGGGTGTGAACAAACATGGGTCAAGTTGGTTGGTCTTATATAGAAAGGAAACTAGTACTGGTTATCTACATATTGCATACATGGATTGACAAGTGGTGCATTAATCGAAAATGACATCAAATTTTGTAGTAAGGCTAAGCGAGTAATGTGGCCTCTTAGAGTCAACATCAATGTCTCCTGCTGTCTGGCATGAAATACTAATATAAGGCTCAGAAAAGAAAGGCTCCACAGTTTAAGAGCACTGAAGGTGTCATTTGGACTGTTATGTTTAAGTTTGCATCTTCATGATTGAAAGCAATGGGGGATTTTATCATTTTACATTCACCCTTATTTACGAGTTAACTTCAAACTGATCAGTAAAATTACTTAAAATAAATTTTTAATTAAGTAATACTAAATATTAAGAGATTAAACATGAGACTGATGTTAAACTACTGCAAATCGTGTTGATATATTTTTTCTAATAATTCTTACGAAGAAGAAGAAAGAAAGAGTAAATAGGCTTACGAGATCATGGTGTATAAAAACTGAATTTAGTATTAGTTGTAATGATAAAGTTGAAGGTTTAAATATTATAGTGTTAGGTTATTTATTGATTTTTTATAAAATTTATATTGCTTTTTAAACTGAATCTCTAATTTTATTTGGAAATAACTAAAAGTCATTCCTTTTACAAAATAATACATATAACTTAAATTTAAGACACTATTTTTTCCACATGTTTTACTCATGGGTTAGCTATAAACTTATCATAATTGGTAATTTTAACCACTCATATGACTTGCTTGTGGCAGAGAGAGGTTTTACTTTTTCATAACAGTTTTTATTCATATTTCTAATTACATGTTTAAATTTATATTAATTATTCTTTATTTTATGTCTAACTATTTTGAAACATATGTATTAAATAAGCTTAATAACCAAACATAACAATCAAATTATAAAATATCAAATTTACCATTCCAATCAGAGCTTCAATTTTTTATTTATTATATTGATCGTTTTTTTACCTATGTTGCGAGAGTGCCATAATCTAATATTAATATAATGCTATTGATTGAATTGACTGTACAAATTATTTATTTCTTTTAAGAATTTATAAAAAAAAATTAAATTTACTAGAATGTACGATATTGAAGTTTGAAGCTTGCATCTTAAGGTAAAAAAAAAAAATATCAATCACTACTTCAAAATATATTGTACTTTCAATCTTAAAAACTAAAAAGTTCTTTTTTTACTTTTCACTAATGTCACATTATTAAATGAAACTTTGGTTTAATTTTTCGTTGTTTTGTTGGTGTCGTCTTATCAATCTTGCTTACTCTACTTGCATCAGGAATAAGGACCAGGGAACAACTTCTAGCACTGACGGGTTTGTGTACCTAATTTTCTATGCACTTAAAGTACAACATTAATGGTTCTGTCACTTGTATTTTTCACTTTTCTATAGTATTAATATTCAGTATCCGTGTATCATATACGAATATAGATTTACCCTTTAAATATATTAAAAGAATTATATAGGCATCATCATTCAACCATACAAAAATGATTATAAAAGGAATAAGTACTCTATTGAGGGAAGTATCTCACGTAGTGTTGTGTCAATGGTAGCTGTTATAACGGTTAACACCGTGACAAGTTAATTTAACTTGTCATTTTTGGAGTAGACAAATTTTGAAGTAAAATCTTTGGGCTGTGAATCATGTTATTGTGGAACTATGAAAGCTCATCTATGAAGAACGATCCATTCTTGAAAATCGGATCGAGTCAAATCAAGAAATTAAATCCCTTGAGTTATGAAAATTGAATTAGGATTGAATTGAAGACTTATCTCAAACATTCTTAATTTATCTTGGATTTTATTATTATATTGTCTATGTTATTTTAGTGGCAGTTTGATAGAGGAATTGATTGTAATTAATCTAGCATGTTAGCAAGCCTCGAAATCTTATATATTTGAAGAGACTTGTATAGATTTTGTATCAAGAGTTTGAGCACTTAGAGGTGAGTGATCTAGTTCTTTAGGTACAAAGGTGAGGTTGCTATACTAGGGTGTGATAGGATTTAAATCATTTGTAGCATTGGGTTTAAAGATAGTGGATTATGTCATTGAGCTAAGCTCTACAGACATAATGAAACCAAACTACATAAATAACTTGTGTTCTTGTTTTGTCTTTCTTGTCACCATGCCACTTTTAGTAGGCACTGTAACCATCACGTCTACTCAAAAACTCTATTTTCTTAGCAATTAACAACTGTAAATTTTAACAATTAGTATCAGAGCTTCCCATGTAACATCCCTAAACAACCTTTGGTTTTACTCATAACTACATCAACCAAACATATTATAAAACACCGAGCCTTTTAACGTAAAGATAGATAAAAACCCAAGGACCTGTCTCCAGTTACTCAGTTGGGCCACTAGTTATTTTGAAGCTCATTATGTAGCTAGCAAAGTAATCATATGCTTCTCATGCTTTACTACCAAATATATTCAAATAAATACATGTAACACCCCATACCCGATCCGATCTTCGTAGTCCTACAGAAAGTCTTCCTTCAACAACAAGCCTAAGAAGGAAAGAATAACTGGGTAAGTTCGAAAGAACTTAGTGAGTTCCATGGAAATCTTAAGTAAAAATACTAATAACACTGTTCAATCTTGCAAAGGAATCACTCGTAACCATAAAATATGCCTCCTAGCGTATACAAAACTCAGATAGACTCAATGGGCCAATGGCATGTCACATGGGCGAATTCTATATGCCAACACAATCATAACACAAACATTCCGTTTTCATGCCAGTCATATACCCAGAATTCAGAGTTAGATTCATATTAGATGTTTTCGTTTCATTCATATACATTCTCTCCTTATAGCTCCCCATTTCAGAATCATTTAGTAGCATGTTTATTGTGTTATGCCAATCTGATTTGCAATATATATCTGCCCTACCAAAGGCTACACAACATATTTCCTTTAACTCCATTTCCATTGATCAGTTCATATCATATCATTCATTTCAAAAGCAAATGTAGTGGCTTAACATGAAAATGGCTCATACTTCTTATCCCAGACATACAGAACCTGGACTAATGACTCTAGACAGACAACCATTATACACACACATATATTGATCATCATTTACATAGTAAGAATATTTACCTTACAATATTATAAAGTAAAGATAATCACAACCCATGGAAGAAAGAAGGAACTCACCAGAAAAATGGAACTCACCAGAAAAATAACAAAGTCTAAATAGAAGGTCCTTTGGCTTTGTCACTCAGACCTTTAGTATCGTCTTGAGCTAAAAAATAAGGATATTTGAACATATCAGATTATTACTTCATCGAATCTGAACATGTATGCATGAAACATTAACACTTATTTTACCAAAACACGTTATATAGTAACCATATACCGAAACTTTGCCAGACAGTTGTTACATTCGTGGTATGAGAATAGCGGAGAAGACTTTTTGGTTAAAAATCGGGAACGATAAGGATTCGTCTATTTGAAAATATAGGTGCGAATTCAGTTTAGGGTTTATTGTTATAAATATCACAAATTAGCTCGACTTTTAAAATTTTAATTTTTCGATGTGCAAGAAAATCATTTTTGAACTGGATTTTTCCAAAATCTATTTCTAACATAATTTCATGATAAGTTTTACATTTATTCAATTTGATCCCTAATGTAACAAAGTTAACAAACAAGCTAAATTAACTTTACAATCTATCCCTTCTCATATTCTAAGCTTAAAATCTATCAATTTCAAGCCTAATTCTTCAAGAAATTGACAATGAAAACTTTTTAAAACTTAAACAGTTTCACAGATTGATGCATAAGCTAGCTAAATCAAGTTGTAACACCCATAACCCGTTTCCGTCGTTGGAATAGGGTTACAGAGTATTACTGTACATCTCGAAACTTTTCATATCAATTGACATCCAATTATCAAATAAATTTCATAAATACATATATGATTTAGAATGAAATAGAACATACATTTATAGCCTTAAATCGAGCCTTCGAAGTCCTAAAAATAGGTTAGAAACATTCAGGGACCGAATTGGAACAAATCAGAACATTCAGGGAAAAATTGAAAATTTTCACTATAGGGGTCACACGGCCGTGTGGCTATCCCACATGCTCGTGTGTCTACCCTACATGCTTGTGTGCTCAACCATGTAACTCAATGACTTGGGCGACATGCCTGTGTCTCAGCCCGTGTGCTAGCTCGTGTGAACCCTACACCTAACACAGTTAGGACATACGCCCATGTGGGTTGCCCGTGTATGACACACAACTTTGTGTCAACCCGTGTCCCAGGCCGTGTGTGTGTAAAAGTGATCAAATCCAAGCCTATTCTTCATGCAATTGGATAGGTATCTATACCAACTCATTTAACATATTCACAAGTCTATAAACACATTTTAAATCAACTAAAACATGCAATTTCCATTCATCTAAAACCAACCAAAGTATCATGTACCAAACACATTATAATGCTCATGCTACTCATTATCAAACAACTATCTATAATCCATAATATACACCAACTAACACATTCCAAACACATCATTCCAACTTAATATGACACTTACCATCTTGACCTCCTACTCAAGTTTACTTAAGGTTAATAATCATACCACAAATACTACTATTCATTCATCAAGTACAAAACATCACACATAGCCATGAATTATAGCATAATAACCATTTGCCCTATTATATGCCTTATAAGCCAAATGTTTACAAAATCTACCAAAAGAGTCCTCAGGATAGTGTGATTCTGCGAGTTGATCCGATCTCCCGACCACAAAATGTAATCTATAAAATAATGACAAAACACGAGTAAGCTTATTTGAAGCTTAGTAAGTTCGTTAAATAAAATGATAAATTTTACCAAATTTAACTTAACAAATCAAAATATAAAATTAAATAACAAAGTTCCTGTCAATCACAGCTCACACTAGGTGAGTATTATACAATACATTAATTCAAATCATATTCCAAAGTCATCGTTTAGTAAGATCTCATTTTAGATAATTTTAGGGTATCACTCATTCGAGTTAATTTCAGAACTTTGATCGGCTCACGATGCTGCTCACACAAGCTACAAGGAATCCACAAACACATGCAAGATCTCAAGCCATTGCTACGGCCTGTATCACCGGTACATAGTACCTGCTAAATAATCACCGTTCAACGCCAAATAGATAATATCGGCACAAAGCCTGCTAGGCACAAAGCTCGATAAACACATCGTCACAAAGCCTACTAGGCACAAAGCTTGATATATAACACCAGCTCGAGGCCTGCTATTTAGAAACATCACGTGTTCACCATATTCATTTATTATTTATTCTCAAATCATTCAATAGTTAAGTTGAACATTGGATCTAATTATAATAAACATGTAATATATATGGAATCATTGTAACATAAAAGAAATTTTACGTATTTACCTGACTAAACTGTAGCACGATAAGGTACAAGGACTATTCTGTAACTTTTTTATGCCTCGATTTTCAACCCATACTTGATCTAGAATAATAACTCCATTCAATCAACTAATTTCAATAGTAAAATTAACTCATTGCATGCAATTAAGTCTTTTTTATATTTTTACAAAGTTACCCCCAATATTTTACTTTTATGCAATTTAGTCCCTAACTCAAAACATGCAATTTAACCATTTTTATTCAAATTTCAGATTAGCCAAATATTAAAGTGCCTTTCTACACCCCATTTTTGCAATTATTTCACATCAAGTACAAGTAACTTTGTCATTTTAATATTTTAGTCCTTAAACGTTAAAATAATCAAAAACTACTTTACAAAATTATCCTATTTAACAACCAAACTTAATAATCCATCATGAAATTCCAAGAATATACAAAACTCATCAATGAAATAATTCACAACATTCAACAGTTTTACAAATTAGTCATAGGATTAGCTAGATTGAACTAATATGAACTCAAAAACATAAAAATTACTAAAAACATACGAGGTTTACTCACTCAATCGAAGAAATCAAGCTTGGCCGAAGCTTCCATGCCCTAGCTATGGTGTTTCGGTTCTCTCCTTATGAAGAAGAAAGGAAATGCTAATTTTATCTTTTAATTTCTTTAATTTAACTTGCGTTTTTAACTATTTACTAAATTAACCCTTAAATATAACTTATGAAATTACTAAATTATGTCTATATTTGTCCATCAAATGAGATTATGGTATAATTACCATCTAAGGATGGTTTAATTGCACAATTGGTCCTTTAATTATTTTTAATTAATGATTAATTAAACTTTATTTCAATTTAATCCTAAACTAATTGGGACTAAATGAACAAATAGTCCAAAAGTTAGTGGATTTAATCATGTTACCACCGCTTGGACTTTTTGACCATGGTCTAGTCACCATTTTGGTCCCTTTAGGATTTTAAATCTATAGTGATTAACTTTGACCTTTTTTACAATTTAGTCATTTTACCTAAATTAAGCAATCAATCATCAAAATTACCGGACCAAACTTCAATTCACCTATAATATGACTCTGTAATTATTTAATAAAAATATTTACAGCTTTAAATTATGAAAACGAGGTCCTAATACCTCGTTTTCAATAACCACTTGACATTTGAACCGGACCTCTTATATTAACTTTTAATTCATTTGGTTAAAGTTTCTCAAATCAAAATTCATTATAAAATTACTATTGACTCATGTAATTAAATACTAATTATACGAACTTACTCGTTGAATTTGTGGTCCCGAAACTACTGTTTTCATCACCACAAAAAATAGGCTGTTACACGAGCTCTCATGACCTCAAATCTATAAAAATTACAAGAAAATGACTTGGATTTATTTACCAATTAATGGTCGAATGCCATGAAAATTTTCTCAGGTTTTCTTCTTTTGGATGACAATGGTGGAATGAGGAAGATGATAACATCTTTCCTCCACTAACTTTATATATGTGCTAATTAGGGACTAATTAATCTAACTTAATTTGGTTTAATCATGGTTTACTTACATTAATTTAATTATTAATTTAACTTAATGGAATGACATCATCATCCACTAACTCCAACTTTAAAATGATTTAATTACCATTTTGGACTTTTGGCTAATTGCTATTTAGATTCCCCAAGCTTTTTGTTAATTGGAACTCCATAGCGATTAAACTTTACAATTTATTCAACAAAATTACTTGACCAATCTTTAATATATATCTATATTAACTCCATAAATATTCATATTTAATATTTATGAATTTGATTTACAAAAATGGGGTTCTCGAATCGTATTTTATGGTACCACTGAAAATCGAGTCATTGCAGAGCAACCACCTCATTGTTGACTTTTTCTTGAGATTCCAATCTACTCATTACAGTCACCAGTTGACTAACCTACTTCTCTAGATTCTAAATACTCGCTCTTGTCTCATATTAAAATTGTTGTATGTTAATTGCAAGTGATTTAACAATTTCTTTAAGAGGCATACCTAAATTTGAAGATGATGGTTGTGTTGGAGTAGACAACTTTGGTTCAGAGCCAAAATCCAAATAATCTATCCATTAATGATCGTAAGTATTGATATAGGGATCATATCTCTATTGTGACCAACTAGAAAAATCATTCAACTGCATTGACACACTCATAGGAATCTTCTTGGGATGCGGGGTCACATATCAGTATGGTAACCATAATCAACATAAATCCCACAAGCCTTCACTTGTTGAAAATTTTCTAAAGCCAATTGCCGAACAAGAGAGGTTAGGTCAAAAATTCAATTCTTAAGAAATGAAATATTTACCTCATTCACTCTTGTAAGGAAGTCATATCTGCATTCAAAGTGGTGTGAACTTACAACATTGATCAAAGGTTAAGGATGCTAAAAATAAATAAGACTATTAAAACTGGTCTCTAACAATGACACCAAAATTTGGTGGTTGTCAAAACCAACAAAAATAAATTTCCTACTCAATATAAATATTTGTAGATAGTGATGAGTAAGTTCAAATCCACAAAGACTAGTGATAATTTTATTCCTTTAGTAAAAACACGTAGAATAAATGTAAAAAAGGAATTTTAAAATCAAAAACTAAATTTTCAATTAAAATTGTCAAAAGAAATATCGTAATTAAAATTTAAGAAAATCAATATGATGAAAACCTAGTGAAAGGAAAAATCTCAGTTTTGATTATGGGTTTGATCATCAATGCAAAGATAAATTCCAATATTCTATGATGAAATTGGTTATAGTTATCGATGAATGTCAAGCAACCAATTTCTTTTTCCCTTCTCGATAACCAAGGCAAACTTCATTAATTATTTCATTTATCAATAAATAATCCTATAACAAATGCATAGAATTTAATTTACAAATAGCGTTAAGCATGAGAGAGACCCAATTCTAGTGTCGAAAAACACACAAGCAAGGTTCACTCGAACTAGATCTCATATCCATATAACAATAAATTACATATTTTCACATACAACCTGTAAACTAAAATGATGAACTCAACAGAGAAATGCAACACAGTGCAATCTGTATTTCTCATAACTTAGAAAGCAAATAGCAGTGGCTTTAAATAGCCTTACAAAAATAAAAAAGCCAAAAAGAAGCTACCATATCCCACTAACTTAGGAAACTAAAAAACCGAAACAAAGACTAATTCAAAAACAATAACAAACTAAGATATGCTCCTAATAATTAGGAACTTATTCAACAAACATAAGACTTCTTCAAACCTAACAAAATCCTCCCCTAAACATATCAGTGTATGTTAGTTTATATAACTGCAACTTCGAACGCCAAGTGCTTCTCTGAGTTTTTCGAATTGATCGAGCTTTAAGGGTTTGGTCATAATATCAGCTACTTACTCACCAGTTCTACAGTACTCCATGCTAATTGATCCATCAGATATAAGATTTTTTAGAAAGTGAAACCTTACATCAATGTGTTTACTTCTTCCATGAAAGACTAGATTTTTTGCAAGCTTAATGGTAGAGGAGTTATCACAAAGAATTTTGACTGATTTGTTTTGGGTACCTTTAACTTGCTTCCAAATTTGCTGCATCCATACACTTTGACAAGCACATGAGGCAGTAACTGCATACTTTGCTTCTGTAGTTGACAGAGTAACAATGGGTTGCTTCTTTGATGCCCAAGCTGTTGCTCCTCCACTTAGCATAAAGATATAGCCTGAAGTACTCTTTCGATCACTTAAATCTCCAGCATAATCACTGTCTGTGTACGCCATCAGTTCATGTGTGCAATTCCTCTTGTAAAGAATGCCAAAATCTGTGATAGCTTGAACATATCTCAGAATTCTTTTAGCTGCCAGCATATGTGCTTCCATTGAATTTGACATGAATCTACTGATCAGATATACACTGTACATCAGATCAGGTCTTGTGACTGTCATGTACATCAAACTTCCCATGATTTGCTTGAATAAGGTTCCATCGACTTGTGCTCCTTCTTCCTCATTTGACAATTTGCTTCAGGAACTATTGGATTCCTGACTCCATTGCAAGCCCCCATTCTGAATTTTTTAAGAACTTTATTGGCATATTTCTTTTGGTTGATGAAGATCCTATTAGTGCCTTGATATACTTCTATTCCCAGAAAGTACTTCATCTCACCTAGGTTAGTCATTTCAAACTCATTTTTCATTGAGTTTTTGAAACCTTGCATCATTAACAAATCATTACTTGTAAAAATGATATCATCAACGTAGAGACTTACAATCAGAATCTTGTTATCCTCACGCTTCTTAACAAACAAAATGTGATCGCAGCAGCTCTTTTTGAAACCTTCTTTGATAAAGTATCCTTCAATTCTGTTGAACCATGCTCTCGGAGCTTGTTTTTAGTTGTAGAGAGCCTTCTTTAATTTTTACACTTTGTCCTCTTCTCCCTTCACTTCATAACCTTGTGGTTGAACGACGTATACATCTTCACTGAGTTCACCATGTAGAAAGGCACTTTTGACCTCGAGTTGAAAGACTTTCTAGCCATTTCTTGCTACAAGAGCTAATACCATTCGTATAGTATCCCATCTTGCTACAAGAGCGAACATCTCAATATAGTCTATCCTTTTCTCTTGAGCATATCCCTTGGCCACTAGTCTCGCCTTGCACTTATCAATTTCTTCATTTTCGTTCAATTTTGTCCAATAGACCCACTTGACTCCAATCACTTTCACACCGGAGGGAGCTTTTACCAACTTTTATATATGATTCTTCTTTATTGCTTCAATTTCAATATCCACTGCCTTCCTCCAACATTTTGATTTTACTGCTTGTTCATAGGATAAATGATCACCAATAGATAAAAATAACACAAAGTTTTGTACCTCATCTTCTGAGAGACCTTGTCCACTCGTGTAATCATCTAGATATGCTGGAGCCCTTCTTTCTCGAGTTTGAGGAGCTGCTGCTTCATCATTGGAGAGATTTGCTATGTCACTTGAGGTGGAGTTCTCATCAGCTGAATCTTCATCGTTTAAACCTGATTCATCTTCATCATTTTGATTGTATGCTTCTTCATAGGCTTCTCCCCAATCTAATACATCATTTATGGTTTTTTCTTTTGTACTACTCCAATCATATCTTTCATTTTCTTTAAAAACCACGTCTTTGCTGATGGTGATTTTCTTTGTCAATGGATCAATCATTTTGTAACCTTTGGATTCTTTGCTATAACCGATCAGAACTTACTTTTGTCTTCTTGCATTTAGCTTTTGTCTTTTTACCTCGGGTACATGAACATTTCCAATGCATCTAAACACCTGAAAGTATTCAACATTGGGTTTGAGGCTACTCCAACATTCTTCAGGGGTTTTATTCTTCAAGCAAGCAGTGGGACTTCTGTTTAACACATGGCATGTCCACTTTACGACATCTAGCCAGAACATTTTGGGCATATTTTTTTCTTCAAGCATGCATCTTACCATGTTGAGAATGGTACAATTTTTACGCTCAGTAACTCTATTTTGCTCAAGCGTATAAGCTGTTGTAAGTTACCTTTTGATGCCTTGTGCCTTGCAAAAAATTGAAAACTCCTTAGAGTTGAATTCTCCTCCGCTGTCTGTTCTTAAACTGCACAATGATAAACCAGACTCTTTCTCCACCATTATTTTGAAATTTTTGAAAGTTATAAATGCCTCACTCTTTTCATTCAGAAAATAAACCCACAACTTTCGACTAAAATCATCTATGAAAGTTAACATGTACCTCTTTTTACTATATGATGCAGGTGAAATAGGGCCACAAATATCAGAGTGGATGAGATGCAGTTGTTTTGCTGCTCTCTATTTACTCTTTTTTGGAATAGCTTCTCTATGTTGTTTCCTTGCCATGCAGCTAGTGCATTTATTTGTTGGTGTTCTGATTTTAGGAAGCCCTTGAACCATCTCATTGTTATGTAATAATACCAAATGTTTGTAACTCAGATGTCCATATTGTTTATGCCAAATATCCTTGGAATCCTCATTGTATATGTTGAAGCAGAAGGCTGATGTCATGAGAATATTTGTGGTGACCACAAACATTCTGTTGGCAGTCATTGTACTTTCCATTATAAGCCCACGAGTTGGATGGTATAGCTTGCAAGCTCTATGTTTGATCAGAATATTGATGCCTCGATCTTGTAATTGACCTATATTGAGTAAATTATTGCATAAATCAGGTATAAAATACACATCACTTACTGTTTGGACTTTTCCTCTAAATTTCAGCTTGATGTCTCCTTTCCCTTTCACCATCAGTTTAGAGTCGTTCCCAAGTTTTACCGAATGCTTGAATCCTTCATCAAGTCTTGTGAACCATTCTTTGTTTCCAGATATGTGATTTGAACACCTGGAATCAAGAAACCATATTCATTCCCTTTTGTTTTACTTCGGATCTAATTGTGCCATCAGCAACATCTCGTTTTCATCATCAATTTCTGCATAATGAGCTTTCTTTTTCCAATTGGGACATTCATAGTGATAATGCCCCAGATTGTGACATTTGTAGCATTTTGCATTTGCTTTATCTACACTCTGTCTGCCACGGCCTCTACCTCTTCCTCGACCTCTAGTCCAGCCTCTGCCTCTTCCACCTCGATCTTCATTTGTGACCTTCAAGACATGCTCTTCCTCAATTGGGCCTGTCATTCTTTGTTTATGAATCAACAGACTGAGCTGAAGTTCATCTACCGGTAGAGTCTCAACATTGTTTGATTCCTCAATTGAGCATACAACATAATTAAATTTAGGAACTAAGGATCGGAGAATCTTCCCTGTAATATCAGCTTCTTTGATATTCTCTCCGCATGCTTTCATCTTTTTGGCAATTGAGAGAGTTCTTCCGAAATAAGCATTGACAGTTTCTCCTTCCTTCATTCTCAATATTTCA
>CM025143.1:4038799-4050317 GCA_013467495.1 Gossypium gossypioides | reverse complement strand
CTTTAAACATACTCAAATTATGCAAAGAATGACTAATCTCCATACCAAATGTTCATACAACCAATATGCAAAAAGGCACTTCAATCATCAAGCATCAACTTATATATACATATACATGATCATAATTGTTCAAACCTTAACCATACATATCTCATTAATCTCAATACTATTTCCATACTATACAAAAAATAATCTTACTATATTTGACCACATTTATACCATTTACCAACTGACTTGTTTCCATACCAATACATAAAACAATTGACACATACTAACCTTACCATATTAGGCATACCATATTTCAATCATGTACATCTATTCAATACTTTTCCAAAACATACCATTTCTTGGCCATATTGAGATCAATACAACATATACCAACTTTGGTAATTTCTAAACATGCATCAAATTGACCATATTAACCATAACCAATAAGATATCAATAGTACCTTAAGTACCTCAAATTCAAGGCAACATTTCATGTCATAATTATCAACCAAAATGACATATATATATCAAACTCATCAATTAAACATTAGACATAATCCACCTATACATGCTATTATAAACCTTAACCAAAATATCAAAATCTACCGATATAATCGATGGATAGTGTAATAGATCTCTGATGAGCTTTCAACCCGATCGAGCTTTAGATAATCTGTAAAGTAAGAATAAACAACTACGTAAGCTGTAACACCCCTAACCCGTATCCGACACCGGAACAGGTTTACGGAGCATTACCGAACTTATAAAATCAAACAATCATACATTTCATCTTCATTTCTCATTCAAATTTAAAACCATTCAAATTCATTCATATAGTCCCTAATACGAGCCCTCAAGTCCCCAAATAGACATTAAAAGTGGTTCGGGACAAAACCGAGTACTCAAGAAATTTTTAGAAAAACATTGAAATTTTTCAAAGTGCAAGGGACACACGTCCGTGTGGCCAGGCCGTGTGTCTCACACGGCCAAGAGACACGCCCGTGTCTCAACTCGTGTGGGCATTCAAAATGGGGACACATAGTCGTGTCCCAGCCCATGCTCGACCCCGTGTAACTCACTGACTTGGGTCACACGGCCAACCCACACGCCCGTGTACCTTTCGAAATGGCCTAAAACGCCCGTGTGAAAACTGAAGGGTATACTGACTTGAGCCACACGGCCAAGCCATACGCCTGTGTGTAGGCCGTGTGAAGCTACTGACTTAATTTCTAAAGAACTATCAGGGGACACACGGTCGTGTCACCTGGCCGTGTGCCACACACGGCTGAGACACACGCCCGTGTCTTTGCCCGTGTAGACAAAAATAGGTAATTTTCCAAGCCATATTTTTCACCCAAAGTGGTACCAACCTAAGCTCAACAATGCACATACAACCATGGCATAAATAAACATTCAAAACCAACAAATATCAATTTTGTAACATGTAATATCCACACATACAACTTGATATCTATAATCACATCCATTGACCCCTTTAAAACATACCAATCACACTTCCAAAATATACCTAAATGGTCAAACTCATATATGAGACATTGTGCCTAAATTCACCATGTATACCACATATCAATTTCAACCATTTGGTACCCAAAATACCAATTCACATAGCAACTATACACCACATACCATAGGGTCATTTATACATATTTACATAACTAAACATAAACCATTTTCAAGCCAAATTAAATGGCCAAAACACAATAAGACATATAGACTACATTAGCCAAAACACCTATACATGCCATTTACTCAAAATATAAAGTTCAAAGTACCAAAATGAGTATTTGATAGTATGATGTAATCTCCGACAACTTCCAAACCGAGTGAGCTTCCGAGGCACTATAAAACACGAAAAAATAAATAGAGTAAGCAATTAAGCTTAGTAAGTTCGTATAACTTGAAATATAACTTATCATTCATCCACAATTTATATAAGCAAAATTAAAACATAGATTAACTCCATTTGGCCCAAAGCCTAACACATAATCCACAATCATGTTAGTCATGTATGAATATATCGAAAATGAATTATTTCTCTTATTTCACATGAATACCTCTACTAGTTTGTATCAATCTCTTATAATTTCGTATCATCATTGTGCCCGTTGAATCATTTGGAATACTATCGGATACTCGGGTATCTCACACACTAAGTGCCAATACATGGTCAAAATCACCACTATCTCATATCTCATATCGATGCTCACTTTCGAGCCATCACTCGGTCTGCTCACACTAGCTGTCAGTTAAGATGTAGTTACATGGTGCTGCTCACACAAGCTGTAAAGTAACCGCAACACATGCCGGGAACTCAGCCACCGGTAGGACGTACGAGACCAGCACCCAAAAACACGGTAACCCTTAATGACATGTCATTTGTATCATATCTATTCCTAAGGTTCAACCGGGATTCATACGTTGTCGATACCTCGTCGAGAATTTTCGTGGAGTCGTATCATCACAATTATAATAATAGAGCATTTAAAACACATATAATTCAATGCTTATTAACATACGAACTTACCTCGAATTAATACGGAGAAAATCGACCGATCAATCCGCTACTTTATCTTTCCCCCGATCTAATTCTGAACGTGGCTTTTCTTGATCTATATAATCAAACTTAACTAATTTAATCTTTATTTTATCCAATTCAATCCAAAATTCATGTTATGGAAAATTACCATTTTGCTCCTATACTTTTAACTTCTTTACAATTTAGTCCCTAGGCTCTTAAAATGAAATTAATGAAATTTCACCACACCCAAGCTTAGTCGAAAATCATATATGCTCATACTAGCCCATACATTTCACAATTTCACACGTTTAACCCATAACTTTCACACTTCTCAATTTAACCCCTAATCAACATTTTCACTAAGAATCACTTAACAAAAGTTGTTTAACTAACAACAAAGGTTTATTTCCTTCCATTAAACTTAAAAACCCTAACATATTCATCAATGGAAAATCTCAAACTATTCAATAGTTTTGCAAATTAGTCCCCTAGTGAGCTAGGTTAAGCTACAACGATTTCAAAAACATAAATATCAACAAAAACGAGACAAAGCATCACTTACATGCAAGGGAATAGCTTGGCTGAAATTTTCAAGCTTCCATGGCTATTTCTTTTTTGTAGAATCGGTCGGTGAAAGAAAAATGGAAAAGATGATAGCTTTTCTTTTGTTTATTTTGTCTTTAATTACCTAATTACCATTTTACCCTTACCTAACTTTAAATATTTCATAATTACCAAGCCATGCACATCCACTAACTCAATTAATGGTCTAATTACCACATAAGGACCTCCACTTTAAAGTTCTATAGCTATTTAATACCTTTAGCTAATAGAACACAACTTTTACATTTTACGCGATTTAGTCCTTTTCATTAAATTGAACATGCAAACGGTAAAATTTCTTAACGAAATTTTTATACCATAGTTCTATCATGCTGTAGATCACAAAATTATATTAAAAATATTTTTTTACATCAGATTTGCGGTCCTGAAACCATTATTTCGATTTCACTGAAAACGGACTATTACAACTCTCCCCCATTAGGAATTTTCGTCCCTGAAAATCTTACCAAAAAATAGGTTAGGGTATTGTTTTCTCATGGTTTCCTTGGGTTCCCAAGTAGCCTCCTCAATCCTGTGACGATGCCAAAGAACCTTCACTAAGGCTATTCTTTTGTTTCTTAATTCTTTGATCTCTCATGCCATAATTCTGATTGGTTCTTCATTATACGACATGTTAGGCTAAATATCAACTTTTGTCAGAGAAATTATATGCGAAGGATCCAATCGGTACTGTCATAACATAGACACATAAGACACAGTATGAATCTTTTCCAACTTTGACGGTAATTCAAGTCGATATGCCACCGGCCCTATTCTCTCGATAATCTCATATGGTCCGATAAATCGCGGACTCAACTTTCCTTTGTGACCAAATCAGAGAATTCTTCTCCAAGGTGATAATTTCAGAAACGCTTTATCATCGACTTGAAATTCAATATCCTTACGTTTCAAATTCGTATATGATTTCTATCGATCTGAAGCTGCTTTCAAACTGTCACAAATCACTTTCACTTTCTCTTTGGTCTCTCAGATCAAATCAACTCCGTGTATCTTTTTCTCACTAAGGTCGGTCCAGTACAACGGAGTTCAACATTTAATACCATATAATGCTCCGTACGGTGCCATCTTAATACTCGATTGAAAGCTATTATTATACACGAACTCAACCAACGGTAAATATTTTTCCCAACTACCTTCGAACTCTAAAATATAGCAACGAAGCATATCTTCAAGAATCTGAATCACTAGCTTAGACTGACCATCGGTTTGAGGATCAAATGCGATGCTAAAATGCAACCGTGTACCCAAAGCCTCTTGTAACTTCTTTCAAAATCGTGATGTAAATTACGGATCTCTATCCGAAATGATGGAGACTAGCACTCCATGTAACCTGACGATCTCGAAAATATACAACTCAGCTAATCTGTTAAGTGAGAAGCCTGTAGGTACCGAAATAAAATGTGCAGACTTCGTTAAACGATCAACAACAGCCCAGATAGCATCTTTATTTTTCAGAGATAAGGGCAATGCCGATACGAAATCCATTGTAACTCTATCCCACTTCCACTCCGGTATCATCACCAGCTATAAGAGTCCTGAAGGTATTTGATATTCGGATTTGACCTGTTAACAAATCAAGCGGCTCGACACAAAATCAGAAATGTCATTTTTCATACCCGACCACCAGTACATCTCTCCCAAATCACTTATATTTTAGTACTCCCCGGGTGAACATATAAGCTACCACTCTGTGCTTCATACAAAATTTTCTATATAAGCTCGGTATTCTTCGGGACACAAACTTTACCTCTGAACAACAAACAATCATCAGATCCGATTTGAAACTCAGAATCAATAGTCAACTCACATTGTACTCTTTTAGCTTGCAAATCATTATAACATTTCTAAGCCTCGAAATTTTTTTGTAAAAACGTTGGTTTAGCTTTTAACTCAGCTAAAATCGAACCATTATCAGACAAGGTCAATCGCGTATTCATCGCTCTCAGAGCAAACAAAGATTTTCTACTCAAAGCATTCATGACTACATTTGCTTTCCCCGGGTGATAATTAATCACTAACTCATAATCTTTCAATAGTTCAAGCCATCTTCGTTGTCTTAAATTCAAATATTTCTGAGACATCAAATACTTCAAGCTCTTGTGATCGGTAAATATGTGGCATTTTTCATCGAACAAATGGTGTCGCCAAATTTTTAGTACAAACACAACCATAGCCAACTCTAAGTCACGTGTCAGATAATTCTTCTCGTGTGTCTTTAATTGTCTGGAAGCATACGCTATCACTTTGCCTTTTTGCATTAAAACACATCTCAAACAATTCAATGATGCATCACTGAAAATCATAAATTCTTTACTCGACTCAGGCTGAACCAAAACTGGTGCTTCAGTTAACAGTGCTTTCAACTAATTAAAACTCTGTTGGTATTTATCGGACCATTCAAACTTCACGTCTTTCTGTAATAATCGAGTCATCGGTGTAGCTATCATTAAGAACCCTTTTACAATTCACCGATAATAGCCAGTTAAACCAAGAAAAATTTTGACTTCGGATATGTTTCTTGGTGGTTTGTAGTCAACAACCATTGAAATCTTACTCAGATCAACTCTGATGCCTTTCGTCGAAATGATGTGTCCCAAAAATCCAACTTCTCAGAGCCAAAACTTGTATTTGCTGAATTTAGTAAAAAATTATTTCTCTCAAATTTTGCAATACAATTCTCAAATGCTCATTGTGTCCAGACTCATATTGGGAATAGATCAGAAAATCATCAATGAATACAACAACGAATCTGTCTAAATACAGTCTGAAAATTCTATTCATCAAATCCATAAAGACTGCAAGAGTGTTAGTTAACCTAAACGGCATAAAAAGAAATTCATAATGTTTGTACCTGGTTCTGAACACAATTTTTGGCACATCTGAATTTTTAATCTGCAACTGATAATAACCAGATCGCAACTTAATCTTTGAAAATATTGTTGCTCATTTCAACTGATCAAATAAATCATCAATTCTCGACAAATTATACTTATTCTTAATCATAACCTTGTTAAGCTGTTGATAATCGATGCACAGTCTCATTGATCCATCTTTCTTCTTTACAAATAAAACTGGTGCACCCTAGAGCGAAAAACTTGGTCGTGCAAAACCTCTATCTGTTAACTCTTGCAACTGAGCCTTCAACTTTTTCAACTCTATTGGAGCCATTCTGTACGGAGCTATCGATATTGGTAATGTTCTCGGTACTAACTCAATAGCAAACTCGACCTCTCTGATCGGTGGCAATCCGGGTAACTTTCTGGAAACACATTTGGATATTCACAAACCACTGGCACTGATTCAATCTTCGATTTAGACACTTTTGTATCAAGTACATACGCAAGGTAGTAAGCATTGCAACCCTTCCTCACATATTTCTGTGCTAGCATAGTCGATATCACAATAGGTAAACCACTCAAATCATCAGATTTAATACGAAGAGTCTCACCGTTCTAACATTTTAAAACAATAAGCTTTTGTCTACAGTTTACAATAGCATCATGCAGAGTTAGCCAATCCATACTCAAAATCACATCAAATTCATCAAACGGTAAAAGCCTCAAGTCGACCAAAAAACTGTAACCCCGAGGCATCAAAGGACATTTCTTGCATACTTTATCAATTAAGACATGCTGACCTAAGAGGTTCGATACCTTAACCACAAATTTAGTAGACTCAACAGGTAAACTCTTACTAGACACTAAATTTGTACATACATAAGAATGGGTTGATCCAGGATTAATCAAAGTAGTTACATCAGTGTTATAAAGAGAAAAAGTACCAGTCATAATATTTGGCACCGATGTATCATCGCTAGCGCGAATAGTGCCAGCTTTAGCTGGCGCTCGTGCCTCAGATCTCACAGCAGAATCCTTCGTTGCGCCTCGGCTACCACTATATTTCTAGTATTTCGAGGTGGTCTCCCTCTTGCAGTTGTATTGCTCGGTTGAGCAGTCAGAAGTTTGTCTGTCTCGGGTAACTCAAGACAATCACGGATAAAATACTCCTGCAAGCCACATCTAAAATAGGCTCTGTCATTCATCCAACATTCTGCAAAATGTTGTCTACCACACCGTTGACACTTAAGTTTGTTGGTCTTAACACTACCAACGCTTGCTACTGAAGTGGCTTGAGCTTTTGAACCTACGTGTTGTTTACCATGATCTCTGTTGGAATACCCCACTGAAGCGATCGAACGATTATGAAAAGCCTTCGATTTCTTTGATGATGAATGATATGATTTACCCGTTGACCTCTTTCTCGAATCTCTAGCCTCAGAATCGGCTCTTCTCTTTTCTTTGTTAAGCTCCTCGGCCTTGTGAGCCCTATCAACTAAAACCACGAATTCTTTTAGTTTAAAAATTCTGACTAAAAGCCATTTCAACCCGTCTTCAAATCGTTTACACATAACAACCTCGGTTAGAATGCACTCACGGGCATACTTATTTAGTCTCACAAATTCTCTTTCATATTCAGATATGGTCATACGACACTGTTTCAACTCTAGAAATTCTTTACGCTTTTGATTAAGAAACCGTTGACTTATGTATTTCTTTCTGAATCCTGTCTGAAAAAATTCCCATATGACTCAGTCTCTCGGCACTACAGATATTAACGTGCTCTACCACTGATATACAGCATCTTTCAGAAGAGATAACTCATCAAAAACTCAGATCGTATTCTCTGGCCAAAACTCGGTTCTCTCAGGCTCATCATCAACTGTAGCTCTAAACTCTTCGACCCCATATTTTTTAATTTTATCTCTTAGCAGTTTGCTCATACGTATCAGCTCTAAGACTTGAGGAGCTACGGGGACTGGTTGGGGAAAAGGTGGAGGTAGAGGTTGCTGAGTAGTCGGATTCGTTCGGACAAACTCAGTAAACCACTCATTAATCATCTGGAAGAAGGCTTCCTTAGCCTCTCTTCCACGTCCCTGAGACATGGGTCTAGACCTAGACGATGCTGCCCCTCGAATGGAGGTCTGCTCGATTGGAATCCATTACTATATGAAAAACATGATTTTAAACTATCAGGAGATGTCACACTATCACATGTTATAAAATGACATGTATAGCTAGACTCACATACGCTACGTTAGTCCTAGAATTGACTAAACCGTAGCTCTGATACCAATATATATAACACCCCTAACCTGTATCTGACACTGAAATAGGGTTACGGAGCATTACCGGACTTCTAAAATCAAACAATCTTACATTTCATATTCATTTCCCATTCAAATTAAAAACCATTCAAATACATTCATATAATCCATAATACGAGCCCTTGAGGCCCCAAATAGACATTAAAAGTGGTTCGGGACTAAACCGAGTACTTAAGGAATTTTTAGAATAACACTGAAATTTTTTAAAGTGTAGGGGACACAAGCTCGTGTGGCCAAGCCGTGTGGGCATTCGAAATGGGGAAACACGATCGTGTCCTAGCTCGTGTCCGACCCCATGTAACTCACTGAATTAGGTCACACGGGTAACTCACACGCCTGTGTGTCAGGCTGTGTACCTTCCAAAATGGCCTCACACGCCCGTGTACCAAGCCTTTTGTTAGGCCAAGCAAAAACTGGAGGGTATACTGACTTGAGCCACACGGCCAAGCCACACGTCCGTTTGCTAAGCTGTGTGAAGCTACTGACTTGATTTCTAAAGAAGTAGCAAGGGACACACAGCCGTGTCACCTGGCCGTGTGTCACGCACGGTTGAGACAAATGTCCGTGTCTCTGCCCGTGTAGACAAAAATAGGTCATTTTCCAAGCCATATTTCTCACCCAAAGTGGTACCAACCTAAGCTCAACATTACACATACAACCATGGCATAAATAAGCATTCAAAACCAACCAATATCAATTTTATAACATGTAATATCTACACATACAACTTGATATCTATAATCACATCCATTGACCCCTTTAAAACATATCAATCACACTTCCCAAATATAGCTAAATGGTCAAACTCATATATGAGACATTGTGCCTACATTCACCATGCATACCACATCTCAATTTCAACCATTTGGTACCCAAAATACCAATTCACAAACAAGGCATTCACATAGCTACTATACACCACATACCATAGGGTCATTTATACATATTTACATAACCAAACATATACCATTTTCAAGCCAAATTAAATGGCCAAAACACAACAAGACATATAGGNNACATTAGCCAAAACACCTATACATGCCATTTACCCAAAATATAAAGTTCAAAGTACCAAAATGAGTATTTGATAAATTGACGCAATCTTTGACAACTTCCAAATCGAGCGAGCTTCTGAAGCACTATAAAATACAGAAAAATAAATAGAGCAAGCAACTAAGCTTAGTAAGTTCGTATAACTAGAAATAGAACTTACCATTCATCCACAATTTATATAAGTAAACTTAAAACATAGATTAACTCCATTTGGCCGAAATCCTAAAACATAATCCACAATCATGTTAGCCATGTATGAATATATCAAAAATAAATTACTTCCCGTATTTCACATGAATACCACTACTAGTTTGTATCAATCTCGTATAGCTTTGTATCATCACTGTGCCTGTTAAACCATTTGGAATACTATCAGATACTTGGGTATCTCGCACACTAAGTGTCAATACGTGGTCAAAATCACCACTATCTCATATCTCATATCGATGCTCACTCTCGAGCCATCACTCGGTCTGCTCACACAAGCTGTCAGTCAAGAGGTAGATACATTGTGCTACTCACACAAGCTTTAAAGTAACCGCAACACATGCAAAAAACTCAGCTATCGGTAGGACGTACGAGACCAGCACCCAAAAACATGGTAACCCCTAATGACATGTCATTTGTATCCTATCTATTCCAAATGTTCAACCAGGATTCACACGTTGCTGATACCTCGTCGAGAATTTTCGTGGAGTTGTATCATCACGATTATAATAATAAAGCATTTAAAACAAATATAATTCAATACTTATTAACATATGAACTTACCTCGAATTAATACGGAGAAAATCGATCAATCAATTCACTACTTTATCTTCCCCCGATCTAATTCTGAACATGGCTTTTCTTGATCTATATAATCAAATTTAACTAGTTTAATCTTTATTTTATCCAATTCAATCCAAAATTCATGTTATGGAAAATTACCATTTTGCCCCTATACTTTTAACTTCTTTACAATTTAGTCCTTAGGCTCTTAAAATGAAATTCATTAAATTTCACCACACCCAAGCCTAGCCGAAAATCATATATGCTCATATCAGCCCATACATTTCACAATTTCACACATTTAACCCATAATTTTCACATTTTTCAATTTAACCCCTAATCAACAATTTCATTAAGAATCACTTAACAAAAGTTGTTTAACTAACAACAAAGATTCATTTTCTTCCATTAAACTTCAAAACCCTACCATATTCATCAATGGAAAATCTTAAACTATTCAATAATTTTGCAAATTAGTCCCCTAGTTAGCTAGGTTAAGCTACAATGATTCCAAAAACATAAAAATCAACAAAAACGAGACAAAGCATCACTTACATGCAAGGGAGTAGCTTGGTTGAAATTTTCAAGCTTCCATGGCTATTTCTTGTTTGTAGAATCGATTGGTGAAAGAAAAATGGAAAACATGATAGCTTTTCTTTTGTTTTTTTTGTCTTTAATTACCTAATTACCATTTTAGCCTTACCTAACTTTAAAATATTTCATAATTACCAATCCATGCACATCTACTAACTCAATTAATGGTCTAATTACCACATAAGGACCTCTACTTTAAATTTCTATAACTATTTAATACCTTTAGCTAATAGACACAACTTTTGCACTTTACGCGATTTAGTCCTTTTCATCAAATTAAGCATACAAACGATAAAATTTCTTAACGAAATTTTTATACCATAATTCTATCATGCTGTAGATCACAAAATAATATTAAAATAAATTTTTTACATTAGATTTGTAGTCTCAAAACCACTATTCCGATTTCACTAAAAACGGGTTGTTACATAAGCAATAAATGCTTAGTAAGCTCGTACAAACTTTAAACATAATATTCCAATTCAAAAATAAACTTTATATGATAAATATAAAGCTATACCAATGCCTCAAGATTTTTGAACTACATAACCACTAACTCATAAATGAGTAAGTCTATCAACATTATATATCTGTTCATTCCAAACATAATAAGATTTTATAAAACATTTTACACCATCATTAACAATTTTCATAAAACTATGAATAACTTCCTTTACTTACTTTCCTTTCCATTTACTAAACATAAACTTAGATACCAACATCAATTAACTAATTAATATATTTATTCATAACATAGGTAAGTTCAACCATAACATACGTAATTT
>CM025143.1:3985565-3997994 GCA_013467495.1 Gossypium gossypioides | reverse complement strand
CAGGATATATAGATATATATTAGATAATTTTAAAAGAATTATTATATATGTGTCAAAAGATAAATGGGTAAACTATATTAATAGTTATTTAATTAGGGTTTTTTTTTTATTACTCAACTATAAAAAGTTACAAAATGATTACTCAATTATTAAATTTTGTCTTTTTTGTCACTAAACTTTCTTGGATTTTTGGGTATTTTCATTTTTACGTTAGTTAGCTGGTATAAAAAAAAATACAAAATTAAATAGTTGAGTAGCCATGTTTTAACTTTTTATAATTAAGTGACAAAAAAGAAAAAAAAAACATAGATTACCTAAAAATAAAAGTATATAAAAATTACCACTAATTTATATAGATACTGATGATCATTAGCATGGAGGCATATACTTTTATTTGGCACTTGGCTTCATATAAAAACTTCAATTAGACACTAAAAGCATAGAAATTATATTCTTGAGATTCTATTTTGAAAGTTTTAAGTCCGATTTTTAAGTATAGACAATAAGGGTAGAACTTACGGGAAGGTATATATATATATGTATACATGTATGTATATGTTTTGGATTGTTTTAATGGTTGATAATGAAAGACATGGTGCCAACTATAAATTTGGTTAATGCAGGAACTATTATAAATGTTCAAGTGTAGGATGCAATGTGAAGAAGAGGATAGAAAGGGACGTAAAGGACCAAAGTTATGTGGTAACTACATATGAAGGAGTTCACAATCATGAGACCCCATCCATGGTTTACTACAGCCAAATGTCCATTATGGCTCCTAATGCTTGGACCTTTCAAGCTTCTCCTCCTTCTTCTTCTTCTACATGAAAAGAAAACTTATATACATACATACATATATATATATACTATCCTTAGAATTATATATCTGCTTCTTTGCCTTATAGTGTTGCCTAAAATGGTGAGCTATTACTTTTTAGTTGACACTAATTTTCCCACTATGCATTTTCCGGGCTGACTTAGTTAAAATACAGTCGGGCCAAAGCTAGTGGATTGACTATCCGTCGTCTTTGTTGTTGTCGTTGTAATTTCCATCTCTGTTAATTATCAGAACTCAGAACTACTTTCTTTTTCTTTAGATGGTATATATTAATAATAAAAGAAATTATTAGTACTTTCTTTTTTCTTCAAAAAGATGATAGGTTGACATGAAAAAGTTTGGACCTCTAAAAGTTGCACTTTAAGGCTTTGGTACCCCATCTAGCCTAGGAAGGTTTCTAAGTTGATTCAAGTGTCAATATCATCTAACTGTTCACTCCTTATTTTTTTCAATAGCAACCTTATGCTTGTTTAGTTGAGATTGTTATTTTTACTCATACTTATTTATGAGGAATTAAACTCATACTTCAATCTTCTTATATTTTTATTATATCTTAATTGTTAGAATTTAGCAATAAGTCAATAGATGATATAAATAAATTCTTTAGAAGAACCCCTCAAACAAATTCATAATATAACCATTTGAACTAACAATTGAATGAGCCCATTCATTAACCGTCACACTAGATTATTATTATAACTTCCCATTCATGGTGACGTAAAGCAAATCATAGCACCACCTTACTTTAACCTATACCATCATACCACTTAACTTTCAGTAACAATTTGTGACGTTACACTTAAAGATGCAAAATTAAGATTATACAAGGCTTGGACTAACCATGTACTAGGGATCTATCTCCCTTCTAAGAATCGTCTCCTTCAACCTTTCTCCCTTTCTTCTCCTATCTTCTTACTTTTTCCCACCACTTTATTCGATTACTCTTTACCTTCTACTAAACAAGGTCAACCGTACATCTCCACAACCTCTCTGCCTAACCCAGATATACCATCAACAGTTTTCGAAGAGTACATGCTAATCCTCTGCAGATGGAAAACAAAATTAATAATACATGCTTGAGTCTATGCTTTTTTCTTACACAAGTTCTCCAAGCTTAAGTTGATAGTAAATTTAGCAATTTTGAACTAGCCACAACACATCCCAACCATGAAAAATGTTATCGCTTATAGACAAACATATCAAAACTTATAGAATATAAATTATTAATATGTCAACAAAAATCATATAACAGAAATAAACTTACCCCAAAAAAAGAAAAAGAAAAAACACCCACATCTCAATAGGTTGGGATATATAGTTTACAGTTCCTCATGAGAATCGTCTGGTTTAGAAGAAGCACTCTCTTTCACCTTCTCATCAGTTTTGTGGACAGCTTCTGCAGCAGTTTTTGCAGTTTCTTCAGCTATTGCTTCACTTGTTTCAATGCTGTCCTTCACTGCTTCTTTCACCGTCTCTCCTGTTCCATCACTAGCCTTACCTGGGTCTTTCCCTCCTGTGCCTCTAAAACTAACATCCACCATAACGTGTTAATCCACATTACAAAAAAAAAAGGGTTAATATTTGATACCATGTGTTAATATAAAAGTACGTAATAAGAAAAACAGGAAAGTGGTAATATTATTACTCTAGACTTGGAGGAGTGAACTGCAACTGGAACTCATGGATGATGGTTTTGACCTTTTCCCATGAACTTTGATGGGATTTCTTCAACAAAGAAAAGGTGTTTGAGACCAACTGGAACAATGATGGTTTCTCTTCGTTGTACTGGTTTCCTTCACAAACAACTGGTCGGATTTGATGAGATAGGATGATTAACCAAAGGAGAAACAATGTGTAGCGTCTTGTTCTTGATTTGTTCATTCTTAAAATTTGTAAACTAGAATTAAAAAAGGGGAAAAAAAAAAGGGTAAAAGGATGCGGTATTTGCAGCTGTGTATAGCTAAGGGGAGGTTTCGAGTTTGGACACGTTCTATTGAAACGTGGTGTTATCATCTTGGTTTGAGGCATCCGTTTCTGAACATTTCAAGGGGGAAAAGGAAAGGAAAAATCATAAATCATAATGGAAAATTGAGTACCAAACTTGTAATAAAAATTTTGATATATACTCAATCCTTGAATAAAATAAAAGTAGTAATAAATTATCCTTGCAAAATTATAAGATTTTAGTCAATCCTACTTTTTTTAGTTTTGTGTCGATACACAAGAAAGGAGGTGAGAGATTTATAAAGTGAAATTAAATAATTTTTAAGTATTTATTAATTTGCTCATTAATAATGTGAGACATAAAATTTATGCATAATAAATATTAGAAAATTTAAGTACCCAATAATCCTCACTTGTTAAAATAGCTATTTATTTCTATATTCCACATATCTAATACTAAAAAATGTACTCAATACTCACTAAGGCCTTAAAATTGTTACTAAAGTTTGAGTTGCTAATTTATTTTAGTCTACTCCAATTTTAATTCATTGTATGTTTTATTTATGAGATTTTAAATAACATTAATTGACTAACACAATTTTTTTCTGGCTTGAGCAAATGAATCAGTGTTTTTTTATATTTAATTCTAAAACATTAGAACATAAATGTAAAATATAATAAAATACAGCTTAACTAATAATGAGTGGAACTTGGATATCCATCAAATCCAAAACATACATATCGATTTTGGAGTCCAGCTTCTCTTTAAAGCAGAGCATAGTCACATTACAAACCCCCATGGATTTCTTTTTCTTTTTCCCCTTTCAAGCATCAAGAATTTAAGAAAGCCAGTTTCTGAGTTTTTGACATTAGATTTAGGCATGAATGTGGATCACATCCTTTACTTGCCACCTTAATGAATGAATTTCGCTTCTAAATAAGGATTACAAAGAGCTTCAATTTTCAGGACTCTATTTCTATCAAAGATTATATACAGATGGTGCTGGTGGTCACTCTAATTCCTACTCTCAACTAACAGGTCATTCTTTAATCAGTGTGTGGTATATAGATTTAATACTTCATTTCCATCTCTTGGAATTCTTCAGCCCTTTTGACTTTTGTTTAGCCGCTTGAAAAGCCTGCATCTTTTGTTTCTTTCGAGCTTCCTTCTCCGCCTGTTGAAACAAAGCAAGGCATGATACATAAAAGTGGATGCTTATGTACACCATGTGACAATAATCTCTCCCGTTTTTCTAAAATAAAAAAGCTTGGAATCTCAAGTGTATTGATAATTGCTTACCTTTGACATCTTTGATTTGGCTTTCAGTTTGGGAGCTTTCTCTTCAAGATCCGCCTCACGCTCAAGCTCCTTTACCCTTGCCTCGAGGTTCTTCTCCAGATAATACTGTTCATTTGAAATTGGTACTTACAGTTAATAAAGACGGATTATAAAGATGGGAAGAGTTCATTGAAGAAAACCATACATTGTAGTCGCCTGCATAGTCCTGCAAATGGCCATCTTTTACTTCCACTACTCTGTTGACTATCTGCCGAATGAAGTATCGGTCATGCGAAACAGTAATGACAGTGCCACTGTATTCCCTAATTGCCTCCTGATTTAATCGAAAGATTGCAAAATAAATGAGTGATAAAAAGCTAAATGCTACAATATTGAAAAAAGAATAATAAATGAAGTGAATATAGAAAGATAAGGAAAAAACAAACCTCTAGCATCTCTTTTGAGGGTATATCCAGATGATTAGTTGGTTCATCCAAAATCAGTAGGGTTGATGGTTTTACCATGAATTTGCAGAAAGCAAGACGTGCCTGAATGCAACAGGAAAAGACAACATTCAAATTCATGCCTTGAAAACAAAAAAAGTATAGATAACGCACATTATCATTACCATCATGGGACGTCAAATAGAACCGTATTAGGTTAGTCTTGTATCAAAATTCATCAGCATGCATAATGTTAAACATTTTAATACAATACATCATCGGATAATCAACCATCTTCAATTGAAGTACCCTAAAATTTGTCAAATTGAATAGGACTATCAACCAAAATAGATTCAGAGCAAAAATATATGGTTTGTTTGACAATAGCAAAAAGTGTACGACATATAAACTTCTATGTAGAGTAATTACCTTCTCACCACCACTCAAAAGGGAAACCTTCCTGTCAAGCATATCGGCTTTGAAGTTGCAACGACCAAGGAGTCCCTTAATATCATCAATTCTCCAGTCCTCTGCAACCTCTTCCACCATCTGAAGCACCGTTTTATCCAAATCAAGAGCCTCGGCCTGAAAAAATATTGATTAGAGTAAGTGCTTCGTACTTTCTTAAGCTCAAAATGGGATCCCAGGAACTAGGTGAAAATAAAAACATGTTCTCAAAGGCCAAATACCTGATTCTGCTCAAAATAATTTGGTAGAACATTATGCTCCCCAAGGATTACTTCACCGCCTCTCGGTTTCTCTAAACGCATTATCAGTTTCAGTAAAGTACTCTTTCCACAACCATTTGGACCAACAATGGCAATTTTCTCTCCTCTTTCAATTGCAAGATTTGCCCTGTTAAATAGCAGCTGACATACAAACCCAAACTTTTGTCATAAATGAGAAAGATTAAAACAATCCCCACCATCCTCTTCACACAAACAAACATCTGAACTCACCTCATCCTCGTAACCGAATTCCAGATTCTTAATAGTAACAACAGATCTACCACTTCTTCCACGCTCAGGGAACCTGATCTTCATTTGTTTCCGTTGAAATGGCTTCTCTATTTGACCCTCTTCCTGAAGCCTCTCCAGCTTCTTTTATCACACATAAGAGGGAGAAATTAAGTAACCAGAAAAACATTTAGAGTCTAAAGAACTGATCTCATTACACAAGCGTAAAGTATAATGAACCAGTAACAATCTAAGTAACAAACACCATCAAACTGAAAAGAAAGAAATAAAAGATGAAAATTTCACGCAGCAGCAACCTTAGTCTCTAAAAAAAGTGTCAACTGCCATACTGAGAACTAATTTTAGGTAGACAGAGTGGCTAACTTGAGACAAATGGACTTTTGAAAGACAAGCAAAGAGAACCAAATAGCATGCCTGAATTTATAGGTAATACTATTTATGCGAATTAACTCTCTGGCCAACATGTTAAGAAAAATACATAGGTTTCATCCTAACAAATTTCACACCGTGTGATCCAAATCGTGCACCATTTTTGATCCAGAATAGAAAACTAATTGGTCTAATAAAAGTGTTTATAAACTTAGTGAACAACCTTAGGAAAATGATATAAAATTACCAACTGAATGTCAACAAAATTTCCTAATGACTAATAATTAACCTAGAATTCTGGATGAATACCCTTAAAATAAGGAAAAAAAGAAACTATCCCCAATGACCACCTTTCAATAGACATTGTGTTCTACGCTCAGGATTCCAAAATTCAAGGTATCATACTTCTGTATGAAATTAATTGTACACGGTAAAACCATCAATTGTATAGAGTAAGATCTGATGAAAACTCACGCATTCGCTTGAAAGATTACCGTCAGTCCAGAAGGTTCACAATCTGGCAGTAATTTCATTTCATCATTAATAGATGCATGTTTATGAGATAATGTCATGATGGAGCAAAACTGAACATCTTCACTCAACAATGACCAAAGTGGACAGCTTGCATTCCTCAACTATGAAATGAAATATATTTCAGGAATGACTCCCTCATACATACCTTTTCGGCAGAAGAAGCTCGGCCAGAATTTGCCCCAGCACCTAATCGGCTTATCAAGTCTCTTGTCTGCTCAATCTCCTTCTGCTGCTTTTCGCATGCAGCATACTGAGTTTCAATCCATGCTGCCTTCGCTTCAACATACTGAGAATAATTACCCTCAAACGTCCTGGAAACACCCATATCGGTCTCCACAATCTTCGTACACAACTGATCTAGAAAAGCTCTATCATGAGATATAATGACCATTGGCACATCTTGCTTTTTTAGATATCCTTCAAGCCACTCAATTGTATCAAGGTCAAGGTGATTTGTAGGCTCATCCAAAAGCAATAAATCAGGCTCCTGCAAATTTACATCCATATTAAAAAAAAACAGCTAGAAACACCAATATACTCTACTACATATCATACACATGAGCAACAAGTTAATACCCTCTACATCAAAATATATCTAACAAGCTAACTATTTTCCTTAATCAATTCAATGTTTAAACTTATAATGAACAGGTACCAAGTCATTTGAGCTGCTAATAGTACGTCCATTGGATAACCTAGGCAACTATCATGATATCAAATAAACAACTTTACCTGCAGCAAAATCTTTCCAAGTGACATCCTCATCTGCCACCCGCTACTAAAACTGGCAACCAACCTATCTGAATCCTCAGGGGAAAACCCTAGCTCTGGCATTAACTTGCTAACCTTAGCATCAACCTCATCCAAATCCACAGCCTGAGCTCTCCTTTGCAACAAATCAAACTCGTCCAAAAGCCTTCCCATCAACTCCAAATCCTCTGTAGATCCTTCTATCGCCTTTTGAACCCTCTCTAACCTCTCAGAAATCTCCAATTCCTCTTTAAAGGCACTCAAAAACTCCTCCCTCACCGTCCTACTCATTGAAACTTGGAATTCTTGGTTCAAAAACGCAACTTTCATATTGGGCTTGGCTTTTATAACGTTCCCCGAATCGGGTTCTTCTTGCCCCGTTATAATTCTCATTTGGGTGGTTTTCCCTGCCCCGTTTACTCCAACCAATCCAACTTTCTCGCCTTTTTTCACTTCCCAATTCACGTTTTTCAAAACCGTCACTCCTTTATAGCTTTTGCTAATATTTTCGAGCTTTACACCGGAGGAAATACCAGAAGCGCCGGTGTTGGATTGTTTGTTGCCACGCTTTCGATCAATCTCTTCGACTGTGTTGGTTGAAAACAATGACTCAATGTCGTTTTGAGGTTCTTTAACGGAGGTTTCAACACTGAGAGTGGAAACTTGGGCATTTACTTTAGTGGGTCTAAATTTAAGGGTTTTGGGAGAAACGAACGATGAGGAATTCCGGGTTAAAGAGGGTCGTAGAGAGGTGAAGAATGTTGAACGAAGGTCTAAGCGATGGAATTTCGTGGATAGGTCCATGTTTGGTTGGTGGGAAAATGAAGGAAAAGGAAAGGGGAAGAAGGATAATTTCTAATGAAGGGAAATGGGAAGCTCCACTGTGAAAATTGGTGGAAGAAAACCAAATTCTCAGAGCACAGATTAGAGGCGGAACAATGGAATTCTTTTAGAGACGATTAATCGAAAATGAAAACAAACAAATCATTACTTCTTTCTTTTTTCAATAAATATTTTCCCTTTTATTCATAAAAACAGATCATCATGCTCATTCCAGATGTTAAACCTTCATAATTTTGAATAAAAGATAATTATTTTGAGGATTGAGTAGAAAAATAAATAAATAAATTTGAGGGGTGAAAGAAATTGTAATTATTTTGGTCACCACTTAATATAAAATTGTGGTGGCCGTTGATTTGAAGGAGGAGATTTTGTGGTCATGGTTAGCCAAAAAGGAGGAAATGAAAGAGACAGCGGCTCCCAGTTATTGGCACGTGCTACGCAATCCACGTGTCCAATCACGATAATAAACCGAATCCTCTTCGATTTTATCCTTGAAACTTGTTTTTTTCAAAGAAAAAACACAGACGTAAAATGAATATTCATTTCCTATTCCAATTTGTTTTCCCTTTAAAATACAATAAATTTTTAAAAAATAGAATAATAATCTACACCAATATTTACTCGTAAGCTTTTAACTACGCTATCTTTTCATCATAGAGATTAAAATTGGAAAATAAATAGGGATTAAGTTGAGAAAACTTATCAAATTTAGGGACCAGATGTCTTCAATTATATGTTTAATTATAAGTTATAGTTGTGCAGCCCATTGGTCACAAATTTTATTTAAGCCCAATAAGGGTTACTAGTAAAAAAATTAAAGGCGTTTTGGGCCTTTTTGGCAAACAAAGAAGTTTAAAACAATATGGAAAAGATTAGTGATATGGGGTTAGAACTTAAATCTGGTAAATCACGTAGTCTTAGGTGATTTTTTTTACTTTAAATTGTCTAAGTCAGCCTTACTCTCGAAAATGAAAATTCACAAAGGAAATTCTCTAAAGCACCAAAATAAATAGAAAGTAACTCAAAAAAGGCAAAGGAACTCGAATCGAACAAAAAAGTCACAAGAAAGCAATGCACATAAGGTGATTGAGTAAATAAACCCTAAACTGAATCTGCACCTGTGTTTTTGGATAGACGAATTATTGTCATTCTCGACTTTCAACCAAACGACCTTCTCCACTATACTCGTACCACAACCTACTTCGAATATGGGCTCGAACGATTCGAATAAAAACACAGAACTAGAATTCATTTTATTTGTTTAAGTGTGAAAACAAAACCTCTTATCAAATAGAAATGACAGAAATTATTATTCCGGAAAATAGATTTAATTGTTGAGAATAAATTCTCTTTATTTTTGGGTAGAGTAACAATATCTTAAAGTCCTGTAAATAAACCTATCAATGCCATCTACTTACAGGGAGAGGACGTAAAACCCTTATTGAATTGCAGAAGTTTATTTTAACTGGAAAAACGAACTACTGGCCTATCTAGGAGTATAGGGGGTGACATCCCTAGTTCATAAAACTAGGGTTTGCTATCACATCCTTTGTCATGAAGGGATTTTAGGCCTCTCCCATATTGGGTTCAATTACAAGTATTTCCCGGGTTTTTAACTCAATACTTTATAATTCAATCCAATCCAATATTTATTTTTCTATTTCCCAAAATAAACATCTTAATATTTTTTTCAATTAAATAATATTCTCAACTCAATTCTAATTCTGTTACAATTATGACGATTTTACCGTAAAAGAATCTATGAGAGAATATATATAATATTTCTACATTCAATGGTTCACTATGACCAAATGATTTATTTCAATTTTTGCAATTCATTTAATTCGAAAAAAGAAATTCATTTCCAGATCTTTTTCATTTTCATTTTGGAGAAAACTACATTCATTTTTAAATGATTCCATTTCTCCATTTTCATTTTGGAGAAAACTATAATCATTTCCAAATGATTTCATTTATTCATTTTTATTTTCATTTTCATTTTGGAGAAAACCATAATCATTTTCAAATATTTCTTATTTCTCCATTTTCACAATTTTTATTCGTTTTTGTTCATTTGATTCAACATGACATTCATTTCTAGTTTCAACGAGCCAGCTGAGGGACTAATTGGACATATGTGATTGAGGCTCAAATGAATTAGAATTAAGTTTCAACTTTTCGCTTATTAATTATAAACTCATTTAGTTACGAAGTCATTTCACTATAGTATTGTGACTAAGCTCTCCCCAACGACATACCATTACGAAAGTAACTCGATCAGTGCTCGTCTAATGACCTTGTCATAAGTGTGTTACCCTCATAAGACATCCTTAATCTCTTTGGGGTAATATCCGTTCTCCCAATATGATCCTAGTTTATCTCATGGCAATCATTACATCTTCTTTTATAAAAAGTCAATTACTATCAAATAGTAATCAAGTCATTTATCACAAAGACGAACGACCTATGACCACGTTTACTTTTCATCAACCATGTAATGCCAATGAGAGGATATCATTTACCCATGTCTCAGGCTACAAATTTAACTATTGTGAATGACACTACATACTGTAGAAGTTGTATACCCAACACACTAGCTTTCGATTCTTTATCTATTTGAACACAAGATTTTCCTTACATCAAAATATATGAGTCGTGCATGCATAGTTCGTCACCCACTCAAGATTTAGGTATGTCACATTATGAACGTCACAAGTGAATAAATCCATGGATTCAGAATCTATTCTTCTTGGGTCCAATTCGATGTACTATCAATCCAGTTAGTCTCACCTATATTTCTATCTTATAGGAGTTATTCGTTTTGATACTCAAGACAAAGCATGTCCCTAATTAGACTTGATAGACGACATATTAGTCTTTTAATCGGTTTGTTCATTTCTGATTAGACTAAGGACATGTTTAGGTTCGTCTTTCTGTATTACGATCCGACCATTTAATATTGGTTAGTATTAGTTAACATTAGACAACCAATGAGCAACATTTACTTTTATTTTATTTTGCGTGCAAAAATCACACAAGGACAATTATACGAATTATATTAATGTAATTAATCAATTTGTTCAAAAAAATTATAAGTTTACAAACGAATATACTACACTCAGGACATCAGATCCAATAAAATAAACTAATTATTTTTTAAAACTATTTTTGTAGCATGAACCATGGGTTTTATTTTAATTATTTTTTAAAAAGATTTAAAGTAATTATTTTTGTAGCACGAACCATGACTATTTTCAATAATCCACACAATAAACCAAAAATGTTATTTTCAATGAAAGCTATGCCATTTTCTAAAGTACTTGTATTTTATGATTATCATACGCTTTATATCAATCATGAAATCAGAAGTTAACATCCTTTGTGGAAATACAAATGCAATGATGGTTTGTTTCTCAATCAACAACGTGAAATGAACGGTATGTGGGATGTTGAAATATTGATTTTAAACCAATTCAAGGTTTTGATTTTATCAATAGTAAAGTCAACTAATGTTAATTTCGTATCTCTTATGATTATAAATGAATACTTAAATTCTAAAACTTAATATAACACTCTCAATTGAATCTTAACTCGATTGGTATGAGTATTATTGTTAATGGATGACGACATGAATTCGAGTGTGCTGAAATACATTATCTTCCTATTTATGAGCTGGGGAGAGGCTATGTGTAGTTTTCGTGAATATGTTTTATTTAAGTTGATTTTAATTTAGAAACATAAAATAAAATTTTAAGATTTGAAAGGAATCTAAATTAATTTCAATATTATAGTAACTAATCGGTTAACACTATCAATGGATAAAAAATTTCATACTTATCTAATTGATTTTAATGTTTTGAAATTTAAAATTTCAATATAAAAAAAATTAAAACTTCCAGCAAGGGGGTAAACAAGTACAATTTGACAAATTTTAAAGCATTATTTTAGTTTTTACCGCTTTTTCACTTTAATCCTTAATGTCTTTTACCTCAATCAATATTTTTTTTTAAAAAGGATATTTTTTGAGTGACCAAAATGAAAGCAACCTAGAAGTTGAGTGACCAAAGTTAACATGTGAACATGATGTGGTGCGTTTAAGTTAACTATAATTAGAGATTTAATGTTGAATGATTAAAATAAAAACGCCTTAAAAATTAAGTAATAAAATTATAAAAATTTCATTTTGGATGATTAAATTGAAAGTACCCTAAATCGCACTAAATAAAAGAAATTAATTACATAGTCTACGGTGTAACGTAATTTTAGTAAAAGTTTGCGAAAGCACACTTGGGTTGGGCGTGTAGTTTACTACATTAGTGCATGGCTTGAGTTTAATCATTTCCCCTGAAAATTGAAATGATATAGCATACCATGAGATGCGTTTGTGATTAAATGCTAAAGTTACATATTTTATGTAATTAAATTGGTTAATTTATGAGAGTGCACCACTAA
>CM025143.1:3928774-3939204 GCA_013467495.1 Gossypium gossypioides | reverse complement strand
TATATATATATATATATCAGGAAATGGATCAATCGGTCGATAATCGTGGGAAATGAAAAGTTGTCAAGTAGTCCTCGTTGTAGTCCTGGTAGCTGCTTCGTTTAGGTAATTTTGTATTAGAGTTATTATTCTTATTATTGGTTTGAATTCAAATTTCATATGTGTATAATTAGCGTGGTTAATTGAGGTAAGCCTTGAAAGTGGAAATAAGGGACTGAATTGTAAAGTATGGAAATTTTACATGTTTGTATTGAACTATGTTATCCTGTGGAATTTATGTAATCAAGTCAATCATGGTATAATGTTATAAACATGAAAAGCTTGTGTAAGCTTAGTGAATAATTATGATACAAATGACATGTCATTAGGGTGTTTCAGGTACTATGTGCTGATGGTTACAGTTATCAAATACTTTGTACTGGTGTTACAATTTTTAGGCACTTTGTGCCGATGATATATTATCAGGTACTATGTACCGGTGGTGGAAACCATACCGATGGCTAGAATCTAGCATTTGTTGCAGATTCTCGTTAGCTTGTGTGAGCAGCATTATGTATTGGTTAATGTCCCGATTGTCAACTTGCGTGAGGATTATTTCCCGTGTATCCAATGTTAATTTATTATATTTCTCCGGGAAAAACAATTAATGAAATGTATAGAAATGAAATCTTATAGCATGAAAGGTTATGTACTTATTGATTGTGATTTGGTATGTGAGTTATGTTAGCTTGAAATCTTGATGATGTTATATGTTCATACCTAACCATTTGGTATGGTAGGAAAATGTGAAACTTGGCAAGGAATTCTACTATATGTAAATTTTGAATCGTATGCTTTAAATGACAGGTATGTGATATTTAATTATATGAACTTACTAAGCTTTAAGTAAGTTTACCTCGTTTCGTTTTCTTCCTTGTAGATTGTCGAATTCGATCTGTTGACTGGATCATCTTTGGAGATCACACTGTCCGCCAACTCTTTTGGTAATTATTTACTTATTTTGGCTTGGTTATAAGTGGCATGTAAATAGGGTTTGACAATATATGTTTATGAGCACTTTGGTTATGTTTTGTGCCATGTGGGATATGAATCATGTATTTGGATGTAAGATATAATGGTTACTTATTTGTTTTGGTGGCTTGTGTTGGTATAAGCTTTTCTGGTATCTTTCATGTTATCTTGGTTAGGAGTGTAGTTTATGTATTTGGTTAATTGGTGAATTTGGTTTGGTAAATGTAGTCATGAGAAAATGGAGTATATTTGATGATTGAATAAACATGAAATCTTAGGTTGTTTATGCTTGAATGATTAATGTTTAATGTTTGAATTGTGGTGCCAATGATGGCATATTTGTTAGACACTTCGGTTGAATGCTATATGATGAATTTAGGTTGGTATTTGATGTATGTTAAATAGGTTAAATGGCTGGTATGGCATGACTTGTGACCTAAGTGAACAGTGGTGTGATTGCTTGGTTTAGAAGGGATGTTTAGGTACACACGGTTTGTGACACAGTCTGCCATGCAGCCGTGTGCCATACACGGGTGTAGGGCACGACCATGTTGTTTGTTGAATTTAGGTGCAAGTTGGTTCACACGGCATCAGTTTGTTACACGGTCGTGTGGCCTAGGATTACATGGCATTAGTCTGTTACACAATTAGGCAACACGACTATGTCATTTGACTTCACTCGACATCAGCCTGTCACTTTTTACCTATCTTTTCATAAAAGTTTCAAATTAGTCTTGATTTGTTCCTGAGTTATTTTAATAGCTCCGTAAGCTCGATTGAGGTTCGTTTTTGATTGAATATCATTGAATAATTGTATTTATATTACTTTATGGATTGGTTGATTATTTATGTTGAATTATTGAATGATAATGATGTTTAGTAGTTGTAATACCTTATAGCTTGGGTTAGGTGACCAGACCAGGTATGGGGTGTAACAGTTACATTCTAAATATAAGGTGGTTGACCGCATTCCAAATAATGCATCATCAAACCAATGCAGTTATACTTGGAGATCGATGATATGCATTTGGAAGGATCTACAAGAAAATATGTCTTGGAAGGTTGTTACTGGTCGGGATGCGAAGTTTTGGATGGATACTTGATTTAAAGACTTGGGATCACTAATTGATTATTGCACTTCGCCAATACGAACCTTTATGGAAGCTATGCTTTTTGCAATAGAGACCCTAGAAGGAGATTGTAATTGGCAGTGTCTCATAGGTGAGTTACCACATCAGATAATTCACTTGCTTGTTGAATCAAGTCCAAATTTGGAAGATTGAGGCAGGGATATATGTTTTAGGAAAGCAACTAATTATGGTACGTATACAGTGACAAGAGGTTATAAGTCTCTTAATCAAGTTTTTTGGTTGGAGGTGAATAAGAAATAGGGAATGATTTGGAGAATCAAGGAGCCACAAGGGATAAGACAAATCATGTGGCTATGCATGCATGGTAGAGTGCTAACCAATGAAGAAAGATGCAAAAAGGGATTAACGAATGATGGGTCGTGGTACACAACCATATGTTGGAAAGTTTGATCATGTTTTAAGAGCATGCTCATCGGCGCATGCTGTTTGGAAAAAGGTTAGTTCGTGATAATTTTTTTTAATGATTTCTTTACACTCGATTTTGAGAATTGGTTGATGTTTAATATTAAGAATGCAGCAAACCTACTGGTTAAGAGGATAAGATGGGAAATTATGTTTGTGAATGTTGTATGGAGATTGTTGAAAGGCAGAAACTTGACTATTTTTATTGATCAACATCTAAGTACGGATGATGTAGTTATGGCCAGTTGGTATTGAAGTTAGGTGTCAATGAATTTGGTTATTGACGCGCAGCAACATGATTCTAAGCATTGGGAAAGCCTTCAAAATGGATGGTTTAAACTAAATACGTATGGTGGAGTTGATGTTAATTCTGGGAATGCAACAGCAGAGGGATTTAGTGAGAGGATCGGAAGGAGAGTGGGTAGTTGTTTATGGGCGAAATATAGGTGTGAGTTCAGTCTTAGATGCTGAGCTTCAAGCGATTGCTAATGGTCTAAAAACGGTTGGGAATAAAGGGGTGCGGCTGTTGTTGATTGAGTGTGATTGGAAAATAGTGTGGATTTAATACGTGGGCTGTAGAGGGTTGGGTTATCGAAACTGAGCCTGGAAATCCGGATTTGGAAGGTAGAAATAGGACAAGTTCCAAGAATGAGGAATATGGTTGTTGATGCGATGACTAAATGGGTTCGATGTTGCGCGATTGAATTCATGTTTTTGACAACCCGCCCCAAGTGGTTCTAGTTGTTATGGCACGAGACAAAGGGCAAAGAAGCTGAATTCGACGATCTGGTTAAGCATTGAGTCTCAACTTCCTATATTGTAAAAAAAATACAAAATTTGTACAGAAATTGGGTAAAAGACTACAATTTTTTTTTAAGGTCATTGATTAGTTGTAGGTTTTGGAAAAATATGTTTATTTCTTACCTATTATTGATCATATTCGCGTGATTAAGAAGAAAAATCACAGAATTTGACTTTTCTATTTAGTATTAGGGTTTAGGATTAACCTGATATAGTGACGGAATTTACTTTATGACTCATTTGTTTTTTTGGTTTGTTTAAGCATGAAAATTATGTAAACCCCTCAAATGGAAAAATGAAGATCAAAAATAAAAATAATTGGTAAGAGAAAACAACTACACTCATATTTGATTTTATTTAAATCAAAATGTTTAACAATCAATATAGTCAATCCAATCTAATCTTAAACTGAGAAGAGAAACAACCATCATTAATTTTGAGCATAATCAATCATTTATTTCTAGAATGTATCGATGAAAATGAAGAATCATCGGATGAAATGATAGTAAATTTTTTTGGATCGATGCAATCATTGTAGTAATTCAACTTGTCCTTGACCTCTAACCGCATTACTAATTTTAGGTAAACCCCAAATTCGCACATATATATATGGTACTTTACATGTCCCAACAAGATGGTCGGCCTCCACTGTACTTTACATTTTGGGGAAATTTATTGAAAAAAAATAGTCCAAATGGTCTGAGAAAATATAAAAAAATATGTAGACGACCCTAGTTTTAACCCCTAGAATCGTGTTCTTTGTTTCTATTTATTTTATGCAAAAATCCAATACGCCCCACGTTTTCCAATTTTTATTTTATTTTTTCAGGCAATTATGCTGTGGGCAAAAACGTCGGTGGACGACAGCCATAGACCAATTAAAAGCTTGCGTGCATGCATGAACGCATTTGACTCTAGTCTGTTTGACGACCGACTGTCCATAAGTCCACCATTCTAGTTATCAAATATTTGTGTTAATGCAAGTTAAATTACAACTTACGTAATTATTAAAAGAACAAAAAACAGAAATTTGTAGTTTTAAATCTTTTGCGAATCTTAGAGAATAGTTCACAGTTAATTAATTGTATAATTCGTTATTTAAATTTAAGTTGCAATTTCAATCATTCTTTCACTAACGCAACCCCACTTCTATACATTTAAATAAGATTTCTCTTTTTACTAAGACTTGGGGAAAGACTTTTCCCATCAAAAGCTTAGACAATACTGATTAAGTAGTACATACACAAGTAATTTGAATTGATAAAAGCTCCCTACACAAATTGGAATATGCTCTCTTAAATCTCTTATCAAAGTCGAAATATTAATCTTTAAATAGGCATTGTAATCATTCGTAAATGAACTAGTACGAACATAAATAATCTTTGAAGTTTCTTCCCAATTAAAACTCTTTAATATGGCATGTGATAAAAAGAGACCTTCATCAATTAAATTTCTTCTAATCTTAAATATGTATAAACAAAGTAAATGAATCATACTAGAACTCTTCAAAATATCATTGCTTGACCAAATATTTTCATCAATTTAATACCGTAAAAATTGCCAATTCCTCATAAAGATGCACAAAAATAGTTAAAACAATCTAATTAAAACATGCCGATAGCCAAGTTGCATTGCGTCTAGTTGTGAAGGGAGTTGCAATATATATATTATGAATTGTCAGTGCATGAGTCTCATGCACCATTATTGAACCATAATTTATCACATTATTAATGAATAAAATAAGAAAATATTGGAAGATAAATAAATATCTTAAATTAATTTAAACATAATTAAAAATATAATTTTTCATAATTAATTAGGTGACGGATTATAATTCATTAATGATACATGATATTCATGCACTTAGGGTAAAATAAAAATTTGATATTAGAGGGCAAAAATAAAATTTTAAGAATTTGAGAGGTTGAATTTAAAAAAAATATTTTAAAAAAAACTGAAATTGAATAAAATTGTTAGTATTCCACTTAACCAAGAGAGCTAAAACTCCCTAACTGTGCCCCTACATGCACTAGGAGGACATGAAATCTATAGCATTATAACATAAAAATTGCAGGGATACAGGTAATATATGCATAGAGAGGAGATCCACTCCATTCCTAAATTAAGAAAGTAAATCTAATAGGTTGTAGGTTCAATGTAAGGTTGGATAAACAGACATAAGATTTTCGATCCATTTTGTCGTGTACAATGCATGCATTTACTCTTATGTTTATATTGAGATGTGTGCTTGCATTGTTTGTGAATTTTTATTTAATTATTTGAAAGTATATTATTTATGTTATTATATAGAGAGATATTAACAAGTACATTGCACCATGGAACCGGACTATAATTCTTTTTCTCTTTTTTGTTTTTTTTTTTTTTAAATAATGCAACCTAAAACAGTTCAATGTTACGTGAGATTAGATCTAGGCATCTAATAATAGGATAATGGGTTCTACTCAAAATGAGATATTTGTCATGTATACATTTAACCTAGAAAAAACAAAAAGCTCATTATATTTTAGAGGATCAAAAAGAATTTGGGACAAATGTAGGGCTCAACAATTTAAATTTGGGCTAAGCTTAAACAGAAGTTGAAAGAGTATGGGCTAAGGCCCCCATATAGATCCATCTCTGATGGACCTAAGCTAAAATGTAGAAAAGCTTAAAGCCATCGGCAAAAGGGAAAAATGTTAAACCCAAAGCAACGCAAACCATGTAATTTATTAGGTCAAATCCTGTTATTAGTCCTTGTACTATATGCAAGTTGTAGATTCACTCCATGTACTATAATTTAGTCAATTTTCATCTCTATACTTCTCGAATTGTAAAATTTCAGTCTTGATACAAACAATAGCAATTAAATACATTTGGTTAAATTCTATTAGTCATGTACTATGCGTAAAGTTGTATAGATTTAGTCCATGCTCTTCAATTTTAGCATTCTTAGTCTCTATCCTTTTCAAAATTTGAAATTTTAGTCTTGATGTAAATGATAGCCATTAAGTCTATTTTTTAAAATTTTTTTGTAAGTAATATGTGAAAATTGAAAGCTAAAATTTAATGAATTGAAAAGCTACCATTTGATCAAGGCTTAAATTGCAAAATTTGAAAAGTAAAAAAATTAAAGTTGACCAAATTAAAGTACATGGACTAAATCCGTAACTTACGCATAGTATAAAGACAAAGGCTCCCTTTGGATGGGTGGTGCAATTAGCTTGGTGAGATTAAAAATACCAGAGGCAATGAGATTGAGTACTATAGAGATGAGATTAAATCATCAATGGATAAGTGTTTGGATTCAAATGCAGTTGCAGAAGTAAGGTGAAAATTGAAAATGACAATTAAGGATATTAGGCTAAAAATTATATATAATAAAAAAGTAGTACCCAAAAATTTTAGTCTTTGAGAAAGGATAAGTATTTTAAACGTGAATTAAGTATTTGGAGAGAAAGTATGAATGATGAAATTTAGTATGAATTAAATTGCAAAATTTTGAAAGTTGAAGGACTAAAACTACAAATTTACCATTTTTGAAAAGGGGAAAAGTTTGAAGAAATATTTTTTTTATGAATGTGATATGGATATGTATTGAAATGAGAAGTTGGAAAATCAAGATAGGGGCTAAATTGAATAAAGTGAAAAGTGTAGAGACTAAATTGTAATTTTCTCATTGTATGGAGGAGGGACCTAAATGTAATATTTTCATTTTGAATTCATATTTAGGTACATAATGAGGGGATTAAAATCCCATAGTTGATGAGGTGGAAAGTTTGGTGGAAATTTATGGATATTAAGGTTGAAAAGTGTTGAAATTTGATTGAAATTTGAAATAAAAAGAAAATTTTAGAATTTTCTATACTCTTTGGGGAGTGAAACGGAAGCAAGCATCATCTAAAGAAAACAAATAAATAAAAGGGAAAAAAGGGAGAAAAAAAAAGAAGAAAGGAAATTTTTTCCATGTATTTTTCTTGCATTTTTCTTTAAAATCATAGCCTAAATTATAAAGATATAGGCAATTAAAATGGTGAAATTTTACTTTTGCTATCATAAAAGTATTCAACTTTATTCCGGCCCTCTTCAAAAAATTTTCTGGCTCCGCCCCTGTTTCTAAGTCCAAAATAATATCCCAAAAGAATCATAAAACTTTGAGAGTTGACGTGATCCTCGTGAAGAAGTGCTTCTCGTATTTTCAATATGCTTTCTTTCACCTACGCATTTTGATAAACGTGTTAAGCTATGTGAATAGCTTATTAAATACTAAACTGAATTCAATCTTACCATTATATATATACAATTTAATTAAATTTTAATAACATATATTGACACAGTTTCATTCACTAATATATTTAAACTTTTAATTCATTTCCAAAATATGAAATCATTTAAATTAACTTTATAACTTATAACTTTTACTTTAACACCTACTGTAACACCCCTAACCCGTACTCGACTCTGGAACAGGGTTACGTAGCATTACCAGACTTATAACTCAATCAGGCAAACATGACATGTATATTTCTCATTCAAATAAAAAACCATTCATAAACAATCATATGGTCCTTAATATGAGCCCTCGAGGCCCAAAATAAATATTAAAAATGGTTCAGGACTAAACCGAGCACTCAAGAAATTTTTAGGAAAACATTAAAAATTTTCAAAGTGCAGGGGACACACGCCCGTGTGGCCAGGCCAATGTCTCACATGGCCAAGAGACACGCCCGTGGCTCAGACCATGTGGGCATTCAAAATGGGGACACAGGGCCGTGTCCCAGCCCATGTCTGTACCTGTGTAACTCACTGGCTTGGGTCACACGGCCAAACCACACACCCGTGTGCCAGGCCGTGTGAAAACTGGAGGCTATACTGACTTGTGTCACACAGCCAATGTAACACCCCTAACTCATATCCGTCACCGAAATAAGGTTCCAGAGCATTACCAGAGTTTACGGAACAGATACGGTTAATTCATGACATTTACTATTTATATCTGAAACCAATCATATTCAATCATATTGTCCCTTAAATGGACCCTCGAGGTCCAATTTATGTGTTAGAAACAAATCGGGACTAAATCGGGAACTCAGAGAATTATTCACGAAATTTTAAAAAAATTTCTTGGTACAGGGGGCACACGCCCGTGTCTTAGGTTGTGTGGGCGTTCGATGTGAGGGACACGGTCGTGTTTCAGCCCATGTCCTTACCCATGTAACTCTCTGACTTGGGTCACACGGCCAAGCCACACACCTGTATACAAGGCCGTGTGCAAAAACCTAGGCATTCTGTTTCGAAATTTCAAGGTGCAGGAGACACACGGCCAAACCACATGCCCATGTGCCAAGCCGTGTGTCACACACGGCTGAGACACACGCCCGTGTCTCTGCCTGTGTGGAAGAAAATAGGCCATTTTATGGCCTCTTTTCTCACCCATTCTTGTCTTCAACCTATACACCTCAAATTTTATACTTATAGGTCATAACAAGATCTTCAAACAACCAATTTCTAACTTTAATATGGTCATATTATCATATATATATTCTAACATTTTAAACTGGAACATAAATCAATTCATACATGTAACTACCTATATCAACATGTTTTACCAAATTCATTCATTACTATGTCTAGGAATTATTCATCCATTAACCACAACAACACTTGTACCAAACATGACAAAACCATGCATAAATAAGTTACTTGAAACATAAACAAAAAGGTAATTATTGACATTTACACAACCATTTCAATACCTATACATGCCATATAAACCATAGTATGTATAGCAAAATCTACCAGAGCAAGTTGGATAGTGTGGCCCGATGTATTGATCCGATCCTCTGATTTTACGTTAATCTACAAAGACATTAATCAAACAAGTAAGCTTAATGAAGCTTAGTAAGTTCGTTGGCTTTTAAATATAAATCTTATTGAACATACTATTACAATTCATTTAAGTAAATCATTCAATATACTATTCCTGCCAAACACACCTTCAATCGATGAATTCACTTATTTCATATTGATATCAAAATAACTTTAAATCTTCAGACATTAATTCTATATATCACTTACCAACCTTCTCAAATTAGAGAACGTCTTACGGATATGAGTACATCGTATACAGAAGCCCGAAGGCTACACAGAAGCACATAAGTGCTAACAGAAACCCGTAAGGGTTGAACAGAAGCTCGTAAGAGCTAAACGGAAACCCATAAAGGTTAAAACTGAAGCTCAAAAGACCTAAACGAAAACCCAATAGGGTTAAACTGAAATCATATGAGTTAACTAAAGCACATGAGAGCTAAAAGGAAAGTAAACACGAGAGTTCGCAATAAATGCTGAACCTCAGTTTACTTGGGTAATTTACCGTCAATTCTTCCTTTGCACTGAACGACTGTACTTATTACCGCGTTCTATTCGTTTCGAACATTCAATTCTATTTAATAACTTTAACAATAATTCTATTTTCAACCAATGATATGAATAAATACAAATTACTATTCATTAAATTTTAAAAAATAACATTAAATTTTACCCATACAAACTTACCTGGGTTAAATTGTGGAATTTGTAATAGTTCAAAGACTATTCTGCTAATTTCCCTTTTTCACGATTATCTTCGGGCTCTTAATCTAAAATATAAAATTATTTATTCATTAGCATATATTTCAGTTTCAATTCACTTCACAATTAATACCTTTTAATTTTCAAAATTACACATTTACCCCAACTTTTATAGTTTTTACAGTTTAGTCCCTCACCAATTAGTCTATCAAATAAGCTAATTTTTCTTAATTGACAATTTATCTAATTAGTCTAAGCCACCATAAAGCCTTTGATCAACAGAATTTTAGTATCAAACCCTAATATTTAATCTTTTCACAATTTCAATTGAAATCACTTGATAAAATCATCATATAAAAAAAATTAAAACTCCAAATCCATGTTAATTCATCACAAACATCCAACACTAATCAATGGTAACTTTCAAAATTACCCATAAAATAAAAAACTAATGAAATAGATAGTTGGACCTAATTGTAAAAGTCTCAAAAACATAAA
>CM025143.1:3904455-3918652 GCA_013467495.1 Gossypium gossypioides | reverse complement strand
TGGGTTTTGAAAAACAATTTAAATGAATTGAAATTTTGAATTGAGTTAAAAAAAAGAATTTTTTTGATATTTTTTGTATTTTTTGGAAAATAAATAGCATGAAAGTCAATTGCACACGCCTTTGTAATATCATTTCCAGATGTTCTTCAAAGGTATGGAACTCAACTAGAAAATATTACTAATTTGATTTTGAGAAACATTGAGAAAGCTTGTAATGATCTAACCTTTTTTTTGTTTTGTTTTGTTTTTAATTTGTTATTGAATTCTATAGAATGATAATGTTCTTTATTTCCCATACATATTAGTTCTTCAACAAAAAATATTTCAGATTTTATTTTTCTAGAATTTTTATATAGTATTTTCTATTTTTAAATAATTTTGATTTTTTTATCATTTTTATATAGAATTAGGGTCAAATTGAAAGAGAATATAAAAATTGAGGACTAAAATTGTTATTATACCAACTAAAAAAGTGTTACTTAAAGGTTGAGTGAAAACATTAGTAACCAAAATGAAAATTTACCCATAGTAATGGTGTAACAAACCAAAATTCATTCATTATTTAAATTTCACTATTTTTACTATTTTTTTAAATTAATCTACAAAAGTTGTATGTAATGAAAAGACATATTACACTTTTAAGGGAAAACTCAAATTTAACCTTTGAAAACGAAATTGTTTGGAGGGATAGCAACGAAAAAAACTTGAATAACTATTTTTCCGTAAATAGCTACCACTTTATTTTTTAAATTTCATTTTTTTGGTAGAATCAATGTATCATTCATGTTTGTTTTACGATTCATGAAAGATTAATCTTTTAGGGGTTTATAGTTGTCCCTCCTTACAATGTTGTATTTTGTGGTGTGTCATAATCTAATTGTTATTATTATGGTTAACTAGTAGGTGGTTAGAAGAAATGTCGGTGGATTTTTTTTCTCCAAGTATTTAGATTGAGTTTGAATCCATGGATCATCATTATTTTGAAAAGGTTTTACCTAAATATCATTCCGACTCAAACAAAATTAGTTCTAGACCATAAAACAGATCTCAATACCCATAGTTATATAAAAATAGGTAAAAATATGTAGTTAGTCTCTATACTTCTATAAAATTTGAGATTTAGTCTGTATACTTTTAAAATTAAAAATCCAATCCTACAACTTAGTCAATTGAAAAGTCCTAGTCCAAATCATCATGGTCATTGATATTTTATGTCAAAAATTTTCAACTTAACATATTTATTTCTATCAATTATATGTCATAAGAAGAAGACAAACAAAAACAATGTGGCAAGTAGAAAAATTTTAACGAAAAATACTAATATATTTATTTTATGTCATTCATATGTCTTATGAACTAGATCTCAAATTTGGTCAAACTACGTGATAATGATAATAGCATATTTTAACCTAAAAATATTTTATGGCCTTTGATAAAAATGTTGAAACGAATATGAAAAAAAGAAAAAGAAAAAGGCCATTAAGCTTAGCCAACGTGGTGCAAAAATAACGTTTCCTTGCGCTAAAACCCAGCGAACCTTATCCACTCTTTGTAAGTCACTGCAGCATTTTTTTCATTTCTTAGTTCTTAAGTGAAACATAAAAGGAAAAAGGAAGAATATAGAAAAGACAACAACAAAGACAATGTTGAATGTGAATAGCATGGCTTCTCTATCAAACTCAAAGCTTCCATTTCAATATTTCCATTATTATAATAAGCATTCCAGCAAGTGTTTTAAGGTATTAACACCCAGGAAACCAGAGCTGCAACTGCAAATTATAAGGGCTTCTTCTTCAGCTGCTGCTCCTGATGTTGATCTCAACACCCTTGAATCTGCCATTTCCAAGGTTTATTTTTCTTTTCTTTTCTTTTTCAATTTCCTTGCCCTGGCTTGAAACTATTTGAAACTGGGTGTTTAACTTCGGGTTTAGTTTTTTTTTTTCTTTTTAAATGAATTAACCTGCATGTCATGATCATTCGATGGTTGATGAACTATTTGAGATTGCATATCATTTACAAATCATATCTATATATATTCACCATGAAAGAGGATACCCACTAAGCATCTATAGATTGGTTAAAGCGTTCAACTTATAATTGAAATGAATTCGTAGGTTTAATTCCTACTAGATGCACATCAATGGGACCATTCAATAAGTCTATTGGAATTGACTCTATATTAATGGAATTTATATATATATATGAGATTGGAATTATATACAGTGGTTTTCTCTTTTTGCAAATTAGGATATGTGTATGTTTGAACTTGTAAATCCTTTATAAGGTAGTTTGATATGTATGTATATGTTTTGGTTCAGAAAGACAGTGAAGCAGTGAAAGAAGCACTTAATCAGCTGAGTGAAGTTGGATGGGCAAAGAAATGGAGTTCACAGCCGTATGTGTCACGTCGTACGGTCAGTCTCCGATATCAAGTCTGAAGTTATGGGAAAAAGTGATCACTCGAATGTTAGCCTGCATACTCATATGCATACCTGTACATGTATACCATACATCTTATCTGTTCATTGCTATATATATAAATATTTAACCGAGCAAATTAAAGGGGCTTGACGTTGAGATTGTTTGCATCAGACATCTCTTAGGGAGCTGACCAGCCTTGGTATTAAAAATGCAGAAAACCTTGCAATTCCAAGTGTTCGAAATGATGTAAGTATCACAATGCTCATCTTCTAGTTGCGATAATATCATTCTACTCACCTTCCTCATATTTTAGAGTCAATAGGCTGAGAAGCTCTCACAATGCAGCCTTCACCTAATCGAGTTTTATTTTTGAACTTGGAACTCAATTTGAGATAAAAACAAATTAAGTTCATTTTCTTAGTAAAAACTGAATCTGATTCCAAAACTAAATGTCAACTTGATTATTTGAGTTTGAGAGATTTTTGAATATTAAGTAAAAATGATTTTAAAAGAAAAGTTACAAGCTACTCAAATCAAGTATTAAGATGCTCGAACTTTTGGAGCAGGAGCTTTTCAAATTGAACCCGAAAGACGTGTGAATACACAATGTCTCATTTACACCTTAGTCTAACCGGAATTTCATCACATAAAGCAATCTTCACATGGTTAAAACATTAATTTCAAATTGCAGTTCATGTATTTGATATGTTTCAGTTGTAACAGGCAGCATTTCTTTTCACAGTTGTTGGGACAACAGGGTTTTTGGGAGTTCTTGCTGGCCAGCTTCCTGGGGTAATTTTAGCTATATATATATATATATATGTTCTCTTTTATCTTTGTATTTCATTTTCTTTTCTTTTGCACATATTTTTTTAAATAATGCTTTTAAAATATGACCCCCATTATTATGCCTTGAACACATAATTCTTACACTTAAAAAAAGTGCACTTATGAATAGCCTTACACTTTTTATCCCAAAAACTTAAACTAGTAAGAAATAATTCAACTATTATATTTCAAGTTTTGAATAGCATTATTTACTTATATTTGTATTGGCATTGTTTTCTTTGATGGAGCTGTAAGATTCCAAGGTGGTAATATGTATGAAAAAAAATAGAGAGAGAAAAGTAGAGAAGTTCTTGCTTTTAACTGGTTTTCTGGTTCACACTTTGCCTACAGGATTGGGGTTTCTTTACACCATATTTAATTGGGAGCATTTCTTTGGTAGTTTTGGCAGTGGGGAGCATTTCACCAGGGTAATTAAGTCTAATGCAATTTTTCCTATCCCATGGTTCCAACAATTTTGGTTTACAAGTGACGGTCATTCATTTGCTCCTACAGACTTCTTCAAGCTGCCATTGGAGGCTTTTCATCATTTTTCCCTGATTACCAAGAAAGGATTGCTAGACATGAAGCAGCTCATTTTTTAAGTAATCCCTAATCACGTATAGTATCTAGTCACATGTGCCTGTGCATGTATATATTCATACATAATATTTTCTCTTTGTATGTAGTTGGTTATCTGTTGGGCCTTCCTATCCTGGGGTATTCACTGGATATTGGTAAAGAACATGTCAATCTCATTGATGAAAAGCTGGAAAAGCTTATATATAGTGGACAGCTTGATGCTAAAGAGCTTGACAGGTACTAATCTTAATAATCTGAAAGCTTCCATATAATATATTATATGGTGCATGAAGCAGTAAAAGTACCATGGAAGCCCTTGTATTAAGAGCTAGATTGCATTTTACCTCCTCTACTCAAAAAATGAGAAAATTTGTCACGTATGTTAAATCAAAGAGCAAATGGGTCCTTCTGTTAAAACTTTCATCTATTTCTATTGTTAAAAATTAGTCCTCGTACATCAACATGAGGTACACATAGCACGCCATGTGTAACTATTTGGTTATTTAGTCAACCATGTCAGTTTTTATCAGTAGAAATGGAGGAAAAATTTTAACAGAAAGGTCCAGTTTGCTCTTTAATCTAACATACGGAGATTTATTTGCCCATTTTTTGAGTAAAAGAGGCAAAATGTAATCTGACACTTAATAGAGGGGTTTCCATGGTACTTTCACCTGCATGGGGCTCAACAATATCATTTGCCCTTCCTGGTTATTAGTTATTATGTTAATGATAAGCATACAAAAACATGGTATCATGTGCTTGGGCCACTTCTCACAAGCAACTAATGGGGGCGATATCAACAACTATAAAAGCTTGAAATTATAAGGAAACTCACTCAACTGCAATGTGTATCTCAGGTTGGCAGTGGTTGCCATGGCTGGACTTGCAGCAGAGGGTTTGAAATTTGACAAAGTGGTGGGTCAATCAGCTGATCTTTTCACACTCCAGGTTTTAAAACAACCCTTTTAGCCAAAGTTGAACTAGATTTCATTAGTTGCTTACCTATTTAGCAACTAACTCTTGTCTGTATTCTCTGCAGAGATTCATAAACAGGAGCCAACCAAAACTAAGCAATGATCAGCAGCAAAATCTAACTAGATGGGCAGTAAGTTACTTAAAGTTTCCTTTCAGCTTCATATTACCATTAAAGGATAAATGAAAGCTAATGTTAAAGGTGAAACTAACACAGGTTCTGTTTGCTGGATCCCTGTTGAAAAACAACAAGGTGATTCATGAAGCCTTGATATCAGCAATGTCAAAGAAGGCAACTGTATTGGAATGCATCCAAGCAATTGAGAACGCTGCATAGGTTTTACCTTGCTGCTCCATTTTATATGCCCAAATTCGGGAAAGAATTCACTCCTTGAAATTTTCTTCTGATTTTCTTTTTATTATTATTAATTTCATTTTCAATACCATTAATCTTGATATTCAATTTATATACCCAAAATGATTGTAAAAGGAAAACAATCAAGTTCAAGTTCAATTCTGTTTACTATGCTCTCTACATCATGAGTTAAAGTAAAAAGGCAATTTAATCCATTGGAGTAATTTAATCTTTTGTACATTTGAAACAAGAAAAAGTGTATGTTCTTAATCGAAGAAATTGGTTTTGCTGCTTTAATTTTATTTACAGGTCTATATTGTCAAATTTCATGAACTCAAATCAACATTGAAATGGATTTTCCATTAATACACTATCAATTTTACTTAATATCTGATGTATAGGATTAAACTATTCAGTTTCATAGTACATAGACTAAACTGCACTTTTATCTATGATAAAGGGACTGGTTAAATACTTCAACCAACATGATTCTACTCATCACAGCTTGCTAGTGGGTAGATGCTGAAAACTTACCAAAGTAGACAGATAGCGCTCTCAATGAAGCTAGAGACTGATTTCATTACTCTTGAGTAGCAAACATGGCAATAGGCATGCATATATTTAGAAAGTAAGAAATTAACGAGAAAGAAATGAAAGGGTATCAAGCTTTTTATTAGTTTATAAATAAAATTCAACTCTAAAACCTCAGTTATCAGCAAAAGAACTTATTCAAAGCTAGAGAGATTGTTTTTAGACACATAATGGTGGGGGTGGCACTAAAATCATGTGTAATGACTGAGGAAAAGAAAGATATGAAGCTTTCCTGAACTACTTTCGACCGTACATGGAAAGCATCTCTCTTAATCTTAACGCTTCTTTTTCCAAGCTATCAAAACTCGTGGAATTAGGTATCCTCCAACTCCAGTTTCCATGCTGCACATAGTAGTTACCAAACAAAAAGTTACGGTGAAATGTGTGAAAACCCTAGTTTGAATATGAGACGCTTAAATTACACAAATCACTTTTTCTTTTTTCCCATAATAAAGATAAAAGGAAAAATAATTAAGTTCTAATCAAGTTAAAATAGCAATGAATATTCTGAAATATGGCATCAGAACTTAGACCACAATTAATGCTCTATTCCTTAATCAACAGGTTTCTAGATGCATGAACCTGAACTACCTCATGCTACAGACCATTGTCATATGCACGCATTTGAAGAAATTATGTTTACCTGTGTTGCAGGAATGTTCATCCTGGCAGAACTGTCCAACCCAAGAACATCCTGCATGGTTATGATAGTAGTTTGAGCTATTGAAGAAACTGCAGCTTGGATCAGTGCCCATGAGATCTCACCTTCTTCAGTGATACGAAGATACTTGAATACCTGGGATGAATTTATTATGTAAGACAAATACAAGATCATAAATCCGGTCAGAAGATTTAGCATAACAAAGAAAACTCACATTGGACCTCTCTTGTTCCATCAAATTGCTCCACCAACCTTGGATCTATGAGACAATCAAAAGAACTATTAGCATGCAATATCTAAGCATTTGGTAAAATAAAAATGTCAAACCAAACCACAATATGCCTTTAGCTCGAATTTATGACTAGCGACATCAAATTCCAGACCTCATTGCTCTCTTTCATTCTTCATTCCTACTCTTCTTCCTCCATATTATATATTCAGAGCCAGACAATTTTCTAGATTGGGATGTTTGCTCCAGATATTAGTATTCGGGACAAGGGTGATTACCTTACTGACATTGTTGTTCGTATTTTTTTTTCAATATTTTTTTTTCTGAAAATTGAAAGAGAGAGGTACCGGCATATCTTTTTGAGTTTGGCTTTCACTGGTTTTGTCTCGATGGTTATTGTGATTTCCATCATTCCATATCCAAAAAATTGTCCTTGTTTTGTTTAAAATTGCATTTGATTAATGGAGTTTGTTCAGATAGAATAAAGTTCCCAAAAGCACCTATCCTTCCTAGCATGTAGCATTCCAACTTTCAAGCAACAATGAAACCAAAAATAAGAGATCAATGAAGAATCTTGAAGGAGATTTACCGTGTCATTGTCATGTGTTCCAGTGTACACAACTTGATTGTGCTCGTGATTGTGAGGTAAATGAGGGTTGCTAGAGTCACTACCAAAACCTAAACCAAGAGAAAATGGGACAAAACTACAATATCACAGAATGCCAAATTAAAGGCCATCAGTCAAAAATGATAGTTCAAAAAGATGATATCACAGCTGATTAGTAGCAATATATTACCAAACTGGAGAACAGCCATTCCAGGTGCTCCAATATATTTCCTGAGCTGAACTACATCCTCAGTTATAACTCCCTGCCACATGACACCCAACGAGATGAGAGTTTGCAAAGAAGAAAATGAACTAAGGAGTCAAACTAAACATTCTTCTGGACCCCCAAAAATCCTCAGCATCCCTGCTAAAAAAATTATTTATTTAAGAAAACAAGCAGCACAAGGACACCACCGATTTGTTTAGTGGTGCATGCAATGTAGGAATTAAAAGAAAACAAGTTTAGTTTTATAATTATTACTTGATCTATAATTGTCATTATGACTATGATTTATCTAGATTGCCATCCTTTTTCACTCATTATATTTTTTATGTAACACCTAAGCATACAGACAGAAAAACAATTACGCATGAAATAGCAATGACGCATCAAACAAAGCCAAACTAGAATTACAAGCAGCAAAATCTGCAACTTGTGTCCTATTCAAAATCAACTAAATTATCAAACCAGCGCTCAGTGTACACTGAACTAGCTCGTGCATTAGCTCACATGATCTTCCTCCCATTTGTGGGGGAGAACACGCCATAGAAGGGGTTTCAGCAGATATAAGCAAGAACATTGAACTATAAAGACAAGTTATATTTTACTCAATATCTACAAAGTAGCTGAAATGCCCCCAGAAGAACTTTGATCGTAGGCAGGTTAAGCTTATTGAAAAATCAAGTATCTACACTTACTTTCCCTTGAAGAAGAGATGAGCAAATAAAGCTACAGAAAGAAAAATGATAAAATAAGTTCTTCATATTCTATCAAGCAGAACGCACCAGATCTTCAGCTATGATATTAATCTTTCCAACTGCTTTGGAGATGGCGTCGAACAAAGATTTTGAAGGACCAACCTACTATCATGGAAATAACATCAGTAGTGGAAAATGGGACAGTTAAAGAAAATTTTAACATGGTCAGATTAGAAACCTGACCTTCCATCGTCCAACCATTGCAACTTTCGCTTCTGCATAGATTAATTGTGTCAATAACATGGTTTCAGTGTTTCACATTTCTAGCAAGCGCCAAAAGCTCAGTATAGTTTACAACATCTCACCAGAAGGGACAGCCCAAAAGCCAGCAAATCCTCTAAAGTGATCTATCCTGAATTCATCATATAGATTCTGTGCACGTCTAATGCGACTTATCCACCATAAAAATCCATCTTTCTCCATGGCTTTCCAATCATATAGAGGACTGAAATAAAGCATACATTAATTAAAGATGATTAGTGCAACATGAAACTAGCATAAAAAATTTAAACTGCAAAGATACCCTACAAGAAAATAAGAGCAGAATATCTGGATAAGCAAAACATCATATATAGGTTTACAGGCTATGACTAAAATAATGTGAGTTTAGCCAACTGTCAAAAAGTATTAAATAAAAGGCCCCTAAGTCCCTATCCTTGTTAGAAGATCGAAAAGACATCCATNNNAAAAAAAAAAAAAGAAAAAACAGGGGAGGAAATGTGGAAAAAGAAGATACAAAACAATCGTCAAGTTCAAAACTGCATACAATTGGATTTATGATGCATCTCCAAAATGAATGAACATGAAACAATACCTTGCTTTTACTAGCACAGATAACATTATTTATGAAAATTAGATTGTTTATATAACATGCATGTAAACTTGTTTCTGGTCAGTACAAACCTCCCCCAGAGCTGACCAGTATCACTGAAGGCATCAGGTGGAACACCACTGACTAGCATAGGATAACCATGCCTATTCTGCCAAAGAGAACAGGAAACAACAACAATTGAATGATTCAGAGCATAGTTAAACTATTACCAAGTTCTCATTCATGAATATACTCCTCACCAGCAAAAAATGTTTCTTATTTGCCCAAACATCAGCACTGTGATAACCTACATAAATAGGCATGTCTCCCATTATGCTGACTCCTTTTGTCTGCGCATAGTCGCGAATTTTCTTCCACTGCCTTTGGAACAGGAATTGTTTAGCAATGAACAAGTCTATCTGCCAAGTGAAAGCAACAGCAGGTAGCAATATTAGCATCTAAATTAGGTAGATAATGTATGATACCACGGAGCCAATATTTTTAACAAGAGAGGTTCAGATCATACGAAATCCTTCTTTTCCTCGTATATTTTTTCTAAGGCTGAAAGATGGCGATTTTTCAAAGGTTCAGGCCAATCATACCAACTGAATGCTTTTAAACTGTCATTAATAGCAGCAAAATAAGCTGCATCTTCAAGCCAGCCTAAAAAAATTAAAATAAAAAACATGAAGAAAGGCCTCCAATGGCACACAAATTAAATTCAAAGGTAATGCAAAGGAACATGATAAATCAGTACATCTACCTTTACTTCCTCAGTGTTTTTTTGAGGAAAAATTCTCCTGAGCATTACTTAATTAATTAGGATAAAGTAAAACTTCTTATAAGGCCACACATGCACGCAAGTGAAATTTCTCTGAAAATTATTTACTGCTGTAGACAACTCCCTATGAGATTTCTTTAACTGTCAGGCTACATAAATAAATGAATGGCTCTATACATATAGAGATGCAGTCATATTATTTGCCAGAAATATTTCAGTATACACTGCATCATCAACGAAGCTTGCAGTTGATTTTGTATATTATATACAGAGATAGACACACAAAGGGACACGGAAGGATCAGGACACCAAAGTAGAACTTTCATAAAAAGAATGGCAAGGATTTTGCAAAGCAAATTCAGAGAAATTTGGGTGAAAGAAGGTATTGAATTTAATTTGTTAGCTAACTTCAAATGATACCAGCAACAGATTTGTATAAAATTCATCTGGTTACAGTAATTTCATACCAGTAATGGAGAGAACATAGGAAAACAATTTGATTTTTATTAAAAAAAAAAAACCATAAGCAGCTGCACCAAATGAATGGCTAGTACATGATTTAAGAATGAGAAAGTAAATATGCTAAAAACTTGTAAGTCCAAAACCTTTGTCAACCCTTAATGATCTTTAAAACAGAGTCAAACCCTTTCAATCGCAGCAAAAAACAATGTTCTTTTTCCACCAAAAACCTTTCTTTCTCAAACTCCACATATTCATCAAATTCATTTAGTAATGCAGATTGAAGCTCGGTGGATATTTAAACTAGAAGTACACAGGTAAGTGATAGTAGTTAGTGCAATTATATGGAAAATAAATAGCTCACACGATATGGTAGGATCTCTACGGAAAGCCTCAAGCTGAGTTTTAAGTTCTCCATCAGTCGAAAGTAGCCTTTCTGCAGCCTAAGAAATAATGCTGTGAGTTGAACTGGGCAGCGCTAACCAAATAAAGAAGTGATGTTCAGTAGATGCTTTACCTTAGTTATAAGTGGATCCTTTAGCTTAGCGACGATAGAATAGTTCACACGGTCACAATCACTGAACAAATGATATAGTAGGATTGTAAGTGTCAACATTATTGTCATACTACAATTTTAGCTGAATATAATGGTATATATAACACTCCTCACATTGGTTGTGGAAGCTCTTTCTTTGTTAGCAAACCATCTTTAACAAGCTCTTCAAGTGAAATCAAGAAAGTATTACCGCAATTTGCATCCTGAACGGTAATCATCAAGGAAAATTATACAATGCCATATAGCAACTAAGAGTGTATATATATATATATATATACAAGAGAGGGATTTACTTACCTTGTGTAAAACTCAAGTAGTTTCATAACTTTAGTCAACGGTTGTATTGTTAAAATATTAATAGTACAAAAAATTATGAAAATGTTTAAAATTGCTTAGTTTTACCCTGAATCTCTCCCATATACATTCATCAAGTAATTAAAAGAAAACCTACTAAATTGACCAAAAACTTTCAGGATTTTTCATTCTTAAATCCGCAGAATCGATTAATATTACTTATTGAAACAGGAAAACAAATAATTTAAGAATATATTACTGAAGAAACACCTGTCCTGCATATGGTGATCCCTCATCATCAGGAGGAACAAGGGGAAGCACCTACATTCACAATCAATTATTTTCCAAAATTAGGATTAGGATACTAAATATCGTTATCATTACAAGATGCAATGCGTTAAACCAACTACATTAACTGAAACAATATATACCTGCCAAACGGAGCAGCCAGCTAAATGAAGCCAGTCAATGAAGCGAAAAGCCTCTTCACCAAAATCACCAATACCATAAGCTCCCTTAAACGAGGTCGGGTGGAGCAAAATGCCAGCTCTTCGGCGCTGGTCTGGATCGGGTTTGGGAAGCCAATCACCATAATCAAGCGGTAAATCTTCACCGACTTCCATAGCAGTCAAAGTGGAAGAGGAGGCAACATTAGCATGAAAGTGAAGATTGAAGGATTTGGAGGTGTTAATTTTGGGTTTGAAGAATAAAGGTAAGGATTTGGGAGAGGAAAGGAAAGAGGGAGAAGAGAACAAGAGAGGGATAGGAATCGCCATGAAAATTTGCAAACATTGGTGAATTGGGGAAAGGGATAAATGAGAGAGGAATCATACAGTGATTTTTTAAAACCAACGATCTATATTTAGCCAGAAAAGCAAAGTAATTGTAACAATTATTAGTGGGAAGCAGCAGCCTGATGGGGGTGGCACTTGGTAGATTCAGCAAGGTTTAGGCCAAAATCAAAGCTAAAAGCATGGGATGCACGTGAAGCTGTCACGCCGAGCGCCATAAGTGCACGAAAACACACATCTTGTAAAAACTAAAATTATCACATGATAAATGACATTCAAATTGTCTGATTTTAGGTTGAACATTTCCCTACACGCCCATCTCCTCTCTCTCTCAAAGCTGATTAAAGAAATATCATTTTTTTATGCCCAATGAATCTTGGGATTGGGATTGGGATTGGGATTGGAAAATTAGAGTTCACTTCTAAATCTTTTATTATAATTGGTCAAAATTTTCTATTAGTCCCTGCACTATGTGCACATTCTCTAATTTGGTCAAATTTAGTTCTTATATTTTTTAAATTAGTCATTTTTAGTCTATGTACTTTTTAAAGTTTAAAATTTCAATCCTGACATAAACGATAGTAGTTAAATCTGTTAAGTCAAATTTTGATATTGGTTCCGAAAGTTGTGGATTAATCTTTGTTCTCCGATTTGATCATTTTTAGTTCCTATGCTTTTGAAATTTTGAATTTTTAGTCTTAACAAAAAATGACAACCATTAAAACCATTAAATAAAGGTTTCTTTGTGAACATTACATGAAAATAACAAATTGGCATGGCATTGCATATGTGATAATTTGTTTGTCACTTCAAAATTTAGAAATAGCAAATTTTAACTTAACGAATTTAACAATTATTGTATGGTCAAGAATGAAGTTTTAAGATGCGAAAAGTGAGGGACTAAATCCACAGCCTACGCATAGCATAGGGACTAATAGCATAATCTGAACATTATAATTTATAATAATCAAATCTAATGCTACACAACATTTTATTAAGGGTTAAACGCAAAATTGGCCCTCAAATTATACCATTTTTTTCACTTAGATACTTAAAATTGTTTTATCAAAAGTCATACCTAAACTATCAATTTCATTTCATTTTATCCCAGAACACAATACAAACCGATAAGAATGTTGCACATAATCATAGACTTTTCGAATTCAATGAGACAAAATTTGTAGTATAAGTACAACTTTTAATAAAAGGAAAGGTGTAGGTGTATTTTCTATAAATAAAAAAACATGTAGATTAAATTTTGTTTGAGCATCATATTGATAACATAAAGATATTGTTATATTCGAATATTGTTGAAGAATGAGGCATCCTCAAAGTTTTGTCCCCTGCTATAAAGAAAGCTAAGAGGTGTTTACCATAGTGCAAGTGACATATACACACTTATTAAGAATATAAAATGAACCTTCAACAATCTTATTTCATATAAATTTTACTCTTTCAACTCATTAGATCATATCATTGTCATCAAATTAAATATCAGATAAAAAAACGTTTAATAACCTTTCCCTCAATCAAGAGATGCAATTCTTATATGGAGCTTTCTCACCTAAATTAACCACATCGACTAAAGGGAAAGGGGAGGAAGGAATTCACCGAAAGAGACCCCTCACCCAAACAATGAGAATAGATCCCTTGCCTAGACAATGATAAACAAAGACTTGTCCAAATATCAATAAGAAAGCGACTTCAAGAAATAACTCGCCTAAAGAATAAGCCCCATCAAACAATACATGATCTTCATATATTAAATCTAAGTTGTTCCCCTGATTGACACCAATCTCCCTCATGTATAACACATAGACAAGCGCCAAGTCACATTGACTCCTCAACATGACAACAAACCTCTCAATCACATCTTAGTGCGAGTGTTAAAGGCTCACTACCGTCCAGCTGGTTGCTTCCCGTAACAAGACATATGTACTAAGAAAACTCGACTTGGAGGAATAAAAGCCCTCTCCAACAATTAGACCCAATCAAGACTAATCCTCTATATTAAAACCCGACAAATCAAGCCCATAGCCTTCTAACTAGAGGTGTTCATTAATTGAGTTGGGCCTAGGCCCATTTCCAGAAAAAATTTCAAGTTTGAGCTCGAGCTCAATTCACCCAAATGGCTCATTTTGTTATTTAAAAATATTTTTTATTTAAATTTAATTATAAAAACACATAATTATTTTTATGCATTTTTACTTTTAAACAGTCAAATGGGTTTGTTTGACTCAATCAGAAGTTGATAAATACTAAATTATCTTGTCCAAAACTGGTT
>CM025143.1:3863487-3875103 GCA_013467495.1 Gossypium gossypioides | reverse complement strand
TTATGTATATATTAAATTTGAATATTAATTTTTTTGGCAAAAGAATAAATAAGAAAATTTCGACTTAATGAACCAGGCCGGCCGGACGGAGAAAACACATAATTAAATAAAAATATATTTTTTTAAAAAATCGGATTGTAACTCAACAAATACTCGAATATGTGTTTGGATAAAAGGAGTGAAAAGAGGCAAAAGTAAAAGCCAAGGACATCGGAAGAAAATTCAAGTTGCAGACGTAAATCGGGAATCCATGTTGAATAGACTGAAATTGCAGCCACCTGATTTCAGCGCCACTTTCATCAATGGCGCGTCCCCAACTAACATCAGCCCAAACCGTCGTGTCCGTAATCTCCGCCTTCCGCTCCACCGCTACGGTTCTCCTTCCGTCCGATCGGAGTATGGTTCAGCTTCGCGTCCGCCGCCTTCATCATTATCTGAGCCGTCGGTTTCTACTCATTATGTCTCCTCCGTCGGATCTCCCTCTCTCCAGCTCTCTCAATGGACCCTTACCAATCGCCACATCCTCGTGCTTAACGTCGTCGCCTGCGCTGTTAGTTCTCCTTAATTGTATCTATTTTTATTTCCCTTCATTTTGTTGCTTATTGTTTGAAACTTGTAATTAGTTAATAAAGTTGTAGCTAAGGTTACTGCAACTTGAAATCATCATTGGACAATACTATTCATTTGAAGAGAAAAAGAAATACTCATAAATTAGCTGGTCATATATGAAGTAATTCAGCACTCGTACATTTGGCTTATTGAGATTCCCTGCTCAAAGAACTGATTTCGAGCCCTTTACCAATTTTTCACAGTGATCCCTAGATATCAAATGGGACTGTAGTTGATGCCCTTGAACTCATGATTATTGAATTTAATTTGAGGAACCATAGATAGAGAATTCATGTTTGGTTTGTTATTTCTAGAAGGTATTTCTAGTTCTTGGCTAAAGCTCAAGTTCTTTATTGCTCCAGCACTTAATTCTATGAACAATTGACAAGTTTTTCATCTTTTCAAACTTGCTTGGAGATCTCTTGGGTTTGGAAGGTATGGTTTGCATGTAACTGCTATCACATTGAAATCCTCTGCCATTCATGTAGGGTTGTTAGTAATGTTGTATACCCAAAGAAAGAATCAGGTGCCATTGACCTGGACTTTTGATTTTCCGTGAAATATCCGTGTTAGATACTTATATCTGACACGTAGTTTGGACATGTGTTTGAGGGTATGATCCTTGAAATATATAAGAAATGAACTTTGACAAAATTGAGCATATATGCATAGGATACTTGCCCATATCTGGCGTTCATATGAGTCCGAGTAATATAAGCTTATAACAAAAGTCACCTGGTTGGCATTTCAAATCTATTCCACTTGTGTAAACATTTATTGATCCTATAATCCATGGAACGAATATACAAGGTACAGTTTCTGGTTTTGAAGATTTATTAGTTCAAATGTTTATGTGGAGTGCTTTTTCTCACTCTATTAAGCAAAGCATCAAACTGAAGCAAGTTGTGTTTTGAAGTGACAACATGTTATAATTCCAACAATCAAACAATCAGCAAATTGTGTTTTGAAGTTACAGTATGTCATAATTCTGACAAATCTACAAATCTTTTCTAGGTGGCAGTTTCGGCAACTTGGCTTTTTCTCTCTGCAATCCCCGCGCTTCTGGTTGTTTACCTTGAACAGCATCAGGTTCAGTGATATTAGCATTTCAATGATTAATGTTACAAGTTCTAAAGGATATTATTTGTCCTTGTCTGTTCTGTATGATTTTTTCTGAAAGGCTTTCAAGAGAGCAGCTGAGTCACTAGAGAAGCTGATGGATGTCACCAGGGAAGAGCTTCCTGATACGATGGCTGCTGTACGATTATCAGGCATGGAGATCAGTGACTTGACAATGGAGCTTAGTGATTTGGGGTTAGTATTTTATTTGATATTTTAAGGACTCCTGCATCTCTTCTCTCTTCTGTTTCTATTTTGCCCTTATACATTTCTATCTTGAAGTCACAGTAACTAATAGTTTATTTGTGTTACAGACAGGAGATTACTCAAGGTGTTAGAAGCTCAACAAGAGCTGTTCGCTTAGCTGAGGAGAGATTGCGTGGGTTAAAAGACATTGCTTCATCAGGTTATCCTTACATTTGCTGTTATTTTAGTTACTTGCTACAAGTTCTCAAATGGATACCAATGAATTTTACTTTATTTTTACTTGATTAGCTTCGGTGCAGGTGGTAGCCAGTCAGAAAACTGAAGTATCAGGGCCAGTATTGGCTCGAACTGCAAGAAACATAAGGGAGGGAATTGTAAAGGGNGAGCCATATTTCAAATATTTTTCACGCTTACCCGATTTTCAAAGATGGCTCTTAACTATTTTGGGAGTCGAGGTAAGCAGTAGAACCATGGAGGCAAGCTTTGTGTTAGGGAAGTTAGGAAACATGTCATGTCTAAATCTTGTCGTCTACTGTTACGTTTGTTTGTTACCGCTGGTTTGCTAGTAGGCTTTTTTGCACTAATGTTACTTTAATGATGTTAGTTTCAGGATTTAAAAAACTCTGAATCATTGAGTGTCGAGTATAGAAACTTTAAGTTTGATTGAACATAGAGATATTTCAATCATATCCAGGGAGGGCTCCATAATAAATGGGGATAAGGGAGAACATGGTTAATTGAAAGTAGAAGACAATCACTCCATAACAAAGTGAAAAAGGGAACAAATCAGTAGGTCACCAAACGCTTCTTCTACCTTTATTAGAGCCCCACTGAATAATGCTATCACGGTCGAATGCTGTTTGATTTGTTCTTGTCCATTTGCTTATAACTCCATTCTGGTTGCTCTAGTTTTACTTCGTCTATTTTAACTGATGTTATCAGGGTAATATTTCGGTGGGGAAATCATACTTTCTATAATCACATATTCATGTATGATATTAGCAGGGGCGTAGTTAGAGGCCCAAATGGAAAATTGCCCTTTTAGTCCCTTTAGAAATTGTAAAATTTTAAGTTAATTAAAAGTTAAAATTGCATTTCAGCCTCTCCTAAAATTTAAATTTCAGTTATGGTCTCTCCAAAAATAAAAAGTTTGTAGTTTAATTCTTTGAAAGTTTGTAAAATTTGACGTTAATACAATGACAAATTTACATTTTTAGCTCTTTAAAAAAATTATAATTCAAATTCTAGTCTTCCAAAAAAAAATATCTGGCTTCACCTTTGACCAACAGTGTCAAGATTGAGCATATAAGGAGTAATCTCAATATCATTTCTTTTTTAGCTAATACAACATTTCTCTCAAAATGCTACTTTTATACCAATTTTGCCCTTCAATTTCTTAAATTATTTTTCTCTTAATAAATAACAAACATGTTTTTACTAAAAAAAAGGTTTAGTTCTCAAAATTCGTGTCAAAGCATCAGTATTATATTAATCATGTCTTTTTGTTAGTATAACCATTAATTTGAGTGTTAAATGCTAGCTCAAATATGGTATGGAGTGACCAATTTGTAAACATGTGTGTACCTACTATATACATAGCTCAAATTTGACATGTTAAAAGAAATAACCCTCATAAATTTGGTTGACATTGTTTATGTTTTTAACACGTTAAATTCAAATTGTCTTAAGTGGTAAATACACACGTATTTACAATTTGATTCATATGTTTACTTCAAGTCATATTTGAAATGACATTTAATGCTAAAATCTACCCACAAGCTTTGGAAGGACTTGATCAATATTTTAAGGACTTGATTAAAATGTTTTGAAGTTTAAGAACCAATTTAAATTTTAAGTGATAATTTGGTGATGTTTGATGCAATTAACCCTAAAACATGTTTTTCTAATTTATTTGCTATTATGTCCTATTTGCCTTGCTTATTCCTTTTCAAAATTGTTGATACTTGAAGTTGCTTGTTTGTTGTAATACAATACTATAAATGGAAGTACTTGACTACAGTGGCCACTACGGTTTATCACTGCGAAATTGTGCAAACAAAATAAAGAACACCAAATGTTTGTTTATGCAGCTCGATTTCCCTACATCTGCGAAGTCTAACTTAGTGATTAGTTCCACTATCTTTAATCACAAATACAACAAGTGATTCACACTCTATCACTTCCCAAGTATAAAGATCTCACATTTGTACTTAAATACTAGAATACTCACCTTCAAATCCTCCCCATAAGAACTTGGACAGTAAACACTTTACTAGTGTTTACAATTCAGTTTGCACTCTCTCACAAAAACAATTCCTTAATGAACAGATTAGAATGCACTCAATAAGCTCTCTTTCATAACCTAGACAAACATCTCAACATATATACATTTCGCTTGCTAACATAGCATTTAAGTGAATACAAACTAACTCCTTGATAATAGTTATTACATTATTAACATTCAAAGCACAATCAATCGAAGATACGCTCTCCATAATCAACAACACAATACCGATTGAATCTCCATATTTCAAGGGTTGAATTGTTTCACTTGTATCCAGTCCAGTTTTCAAAAGCCAACAATTGATTTTCATAGATGGAGCATAGTATTTTCAAAATAATAGCACATTATCAAGTCCAAAGATTTTCTTTATTAAATTGTCAATTCAAATAAGACAAGTAATCAAACTACCTCGGTAATAGTCTGCAATTGGTATTGTGGAATGCTACTTAACAATCAACTTATCTTGACTCAACAAAAATAAACGAAAAAATTTCATAAGTTTTAAAAGATGTCATTTGTTTTTTGACTAGTAAAATAATAAAATAATTAAAAATAACATTATATATGTGTGCGTGTGTTTTCATATATATATTAAAAATTAAAAACAAAGGAAATGACAAAAATAAAGTTTGAACCTGACATTCAAAATGTCAAAAGAGCTTAACCATTGCTCTTTTACGTTTATTTGACATATATATATTTGCTGAATAAATTAAAATACTTTACAAAAAGCTAGAAAGAGTCAAAAGGAGAATCTATATATAATTGTAAGCTTTCCCCTCTATCAAAGGCCAACTTGGCAATGCGATCAACTTTAGCATTTTCTTCTCTAGGGATATGTTCAATTGACCAATTCTCCACACTATGCAAAAGCTGAGTTACCCGCTTGATTATTGTTGAATTTGACCACTTCGACAACGCTTCCTTAATAGCTCTAATAACTTCCATGTTATCGTCTGTACCAATATCCGTCATGTTGCCTTCTTTGCACCAACGCCACACCATCGAGAATACTCCACAATTTAGCTTCGAATATCGAACATTTCCCAATCTACGATTAAACCCAAGGATCCAATTCCTTGCAGAATCCTCAATGACTGTATAAAATAGCTAGGAATTGTAAGTAAGAATAATTGTGCTAAAGTAACTCTACCAGCTAGATATAACTGCTTCGTATCCCACCTTTGCAACCTAGATATAACTTTTTCCACCACAAACCTCAAGGAGCTAATAGCTACTCTTTCTTAGAAAAAAGAGATTCTCAAGTATGATCCTAGATTATGGACTTTACGAAAACCAAACATATCACAAATATGTCCTGCTGAATCTTCGTTTACCCCTTTAGAAAAGAAAATGTTATTTTTATGAGCATTCACCTGATGGCTAGAAAAAGCACAGAATTTATCCAACAAATCCTTAATTAAACTAGCCTAGCTCAAATAAGCTTTCCCAAAGATAACAAGATCATTAGCAAAATAAAATGAGATAGCGTCGATCCTGAGTGGGAGAGACGAATGGGAGATCACTAACCTGAATTGATAGATGAACAAATGCTTTGTCCCAGCAATTCCATGCTTGATACCTCTAATGGGGTTGAACTTCTGAGTAGGCACCTCGTTTCACAAAATCTGCATAGTAAAACTTGTGGTGGCCTACATAATGACATTTCGGAGGTATTTTGGCATGCTTTCGGCCTGGAGAGAAGCATTTATAAACTCCTATGTCACCCTATCATAGGCCTTCTCCAAAGCGCTTTTGATGGCCATCTATCTTTTATGTTTGCTTATCATGGAGTGGATAACCTCTTGGGCCACTATAATATTATTTGTGATGTTTCTCCCAACAATTAATCATGTCTGTTCTGGGCCAATGATTCTAGGAAATGCCACCGTAAATTTGTTCACAATAATCTTTATGTCCAACTTGTAAAGAACTGTACACAAGCTTATAAGACGAAACTGTGTAAAACCCTCAGGATTCTGAATCTTAGGAATAGAAATAAGCAGGGTGTTATTAAGTTCCCTATCTATAGGCTAGCCACCAAAAATCTTCTTGACTCGTTCACAAATAGCTCCACCAATCAGCTCTCACTGACTCTGAAAAATAGTGCATGGTAGCCATCACTACCTGGCGCTTTCATTGGAGCCATATCAAACATAGCAGTCTTTATCTCTTCATTTGAGACCTCTCTTTACAAGAAAAGAACATCATTATGATCAAGTTAGGAAAAGAACTGGTTGGTAAACCTGTCATGCGATCCGGAAGCTCACCATACAGTTTCTAGAAGAACTTAACTGCTTCAGACTGTGAAACCTCATCCTCGAATACCCATTCACCCTCTTCATTCTTTAAAGCTAAAATTATGTTGTGTTTCCTTCTCTGAATCATACGGGAATGGAAGAAGTTAGCGTTTCGATCCTTAAAGTGCAACCAATCACACCTAGCTTTTTGTTTCCACAACAATTATTCGTGATGAAGAACACACTCCAATTCTTCCTGAGTCTGTAATTTCATAAGACTTAAATACTCAAAATCAGATCTTTCCAAGGCCTTTTGAATACCAGACAGTTTCTACATCAGCTTCTTTTTGTAGACACCAATAAAGCCATAAACTGAATTATTCCATTCTTTAATGTTACAGGTGAAAAGATTTAGAGATTCAACCATGTTACCTTTAAAGCACCACTTCTCCTTAACAAAATTCAGAAAACTAGGATGCTCTACCCAACTAGCTAAAAATATAAAAGGACATCCTTTAGGCAAATTAACATCCAGCTTGAACATCCAGCTTAAGAGAAAAAAGTAACTATCTATGATCTGACTTGATCCTTGAAAGGTGAGCGACAAAACTATACATAAAAGTTCTCAACTAAGCATTATTACCAATAGCCCTATCTAATCTTTCATAGAGCCCCCTCTATGCCACGTGAAAGCAAGCCCCTTGAACCCAAATCTTACAAATTAGTCATCTCAATAAAATCATTAAAAAGAGGAAAACCCTTCCCAACCTTACGCTCTACTTTCTTGTCACTAGAAGATAGCAGTGTATTAAAATCACTAATAGCTACCCAAGGAATATTAGCAGTCGAGATAACAGACTTAAGACCTTCCCATAATTTCCTCCTCTTCTGCCTATCTGACCTTCCATAGACAAAAACAATATGAACGAGTAAAACAAAATTTCCCTTTAGAACTCGAATGCAAATGAATTAGGGATTACTACGGAGAATCTTGATAGACATCGAATCCTTCTATCCCACCAAATACTTCCTGAAAAATCGATAAACTCCACCCAATGTGAATATTGAAAACCCAAACTAGCTATAATCTTATCTACTTCGAAACTACTAGCCCTCGTCTCTGGCAAGCTAACAATATTGGGCTTATGTTTTCTACTGTACTTACGAAAAATGCGAGGAAATTTCGAACTATCACATCCCTGACAAATCCAAGAGAAAACTGTCAAATCCATAAAAAAATAAAAAATAGGATTAATACCAACATTACTGCTTGGAATTCCAAGACCCCGGTGTCTGCTTTCCTTTCGAAGCCTTTAGTTCTTTGCCCATTTCCATGTCTAGTTGAGCATTAACTAACTCAACCATAGAATTCAAAGATTCAGTCAAAGGAACATGGGCAGTACCAACTAATTTAAACTTGTCCCCACGATTATGGATGGTTCGATTGAGTTTTTTACCATTACAGCTTGCTCCGCCTTTATCATCTGAACCCCAAGCTTTGAAATTATAAACTTTTTTTTCCACTATCATTGGTTATATCGTCCCCCAAAGCTTCTCCTTCATTTGTATTAGATTTTTCTAAAGACAACAGCCGTGTGTTTTCCTAGGTCAAGTATTGAATCATCTAAAACCACCACCGTCCCCTCCGATTGTTCAAAGGTTGGATTAAAGTGCATAGTGGTTACAGGGGAGTCATTAGAAAAATTAGAAAATTTTGAGGGGCCTTTAATAAATTAGCCAATTGCCCATTTGCATCTAAATTCGCCAAATCCATGACTGATTCAAGGCACTACTCTTTTGGGTCAAAATTAATAGCGGCACAACCCCCATAACCATAGTTGACTGATTGTAACCCACCATTACCAGCCCCTGACCCAAAAACCATTAAAGAACCTGCCTTGGCCTGTCGATTTGCAAAGTCCAAAGCAATGTGCCCAACGGTCTTCAAGCCCAAGTCCAATTCTCCCTCTTATTTTGCCCAATTTCATTATTCTCGTTTACTTGAAGTCCATGGTCCATATTAACCAAATGGCCTGCACTGTTTTTAGACGGACCAGACCCACAACCAAATTGACGTTGGTCCAAAATTTCTTTTCCTTCCCTACTAGAACTACCAGGCCTTCATCCACTTCCTAGCAAACTACAACCCACGACACTGCTTAGTTCTCCCATAGACCCAGTACATTCAATCTTTAAAGCAAATATTCCTTTCCCCAAATTCTTTGAAACAAATTTATTTTTCCCCTAATTTATGCGGCAAATTCCCCCAACACTGCCTCATTTACAACACCATTTTCTTCCTCCAAAATTTCTAAATCATTCAAGGTAAAAAATCTCGACCCCAAACTTACCTTTTCTGAAACCCCTCCCTCTGATTTTGCAAATCTTTCTGTCCCCATCAATTTCTCCGCTCCACCACCATTCAAGACTCGTACGTCGTCACCTTACCACCATTAACTAGCTCAGACGACCCCAAAGCCCGGCTAGTTTTTTCCTTCATGTTATTCGACTCCCCCACCGGCTCTGGACACATCTATTTCAAATGTCCGTACTTGCCTCACGAAAAACAAATGGTCGGCAAATCTTTGTATTCTACCCGTTACAATTCTCTGTTGACCAATACTTAGGACACCAACGGTCTATCAAGATCCACAAAAACAACCACTCTAGCAAAGTGACTTATGGTCTTGCTATTTGTGTTAAAATCAAGCTTGGCTATCTTGCCCACCAAACCCCCAACTGCTTTCAAAATTCTCCTTTTATACATAAAGACTAGAAGACCCGACAATCTAATCCAGGCCAAACCACACTCGGGTAAGGTTTCTTGGGATTGAAATATTTGGTCCATGGCTAAACAGTAAGAAATTGACCGTAAATAATCCATGGTCCTTGTAAAAAAACTTTGTTGAAATCTTCCACACACTGGAATTTAGCCAGGAAACACTCGTTTTCAATGTCCATTAGGTGAAACAGTTTTGATGGTTACCATAGGCTACTAATCCGATTATGTAGGGCAATGTATCCAATATTTCGTCCTAGTAACTTCAGCACCACCATTGTCTCCATTTCTTTAAAAAAGATTTGTTGAATATGATATGAGAATTCTATAGCTGGGATTCCGTTGACCATAGACTTTTTAACATCTCTTTCCAGAAATTTGATATCTTTAACACTATCATCTTCTGTACATATATTCACCTCCTCCTAATTAGAAATCCCTGCCCCAATCAACTTTTGTTTCTAGGAAACCTTTGGCCTCGATTCCAAGTCCACGAGCATATCATCATCCTCATCACCCTTACCATCTTTAAACCTAACTTTTTTCATTTCCCGATTAATAGATGACCGAGCCTCAAAAACCATTTCATCACTCAAAGAAAAAACCATTGCAAGCAAAACTATGATCTTCGTGTCTTTTATAAAAAAAAAAAGATTTTAAGCATCCTAATTCCACACTAAAAAAATATTTCTTTTATTTGTTTTGTTTTATATATGTTAATATTAAAACTCACAAATTCATCTTTAGTATCTTTCCACTTTGTACTTAGTCTACTATTGATTTTCACTTTTATTTTATATGGGTAAACTACTTAGTTATTAAATTTTGGGTGCTTTCATATTAATTACTAAAAAAATTACAATTTAGTCATTATTATTACAATAATTTATCGTTTGATCATTCGTCCATTTTTCTAAAGAAATCTCACGTGGCATTATGTAATTTTTTTAATCCATTTTATGTCTCTATTTTTACCGTCAAGAACCCTAATCCTAAATCTTGAGAATCTATTTCACAGCCTTTGTGGGCTTCTTCTTTAATTGATGCTTTTTTGTATACTCTTTGTTCCTTGTTCATCAATAAGCTAAGTATTCTTTCAAAATCTCCCCTCTTTTTTGTTTTTAAAATTTGGGGAATAGGTTAAGATCTAGGGATTCTTTTAGGGTTTAGTCTTTGTTAATGTTTGATCTGTGAATTGGGGAAAATGTCAGTTTATTTGTAAAAAAAAAGCCAGTCTAATGTCTTTAGTTTTCAAATAGCTACGCTGTCGTTATACACTGAATCCATATTCTTCACTCGTTCTTGGTCGTCTTCCTTTACTGGTTCTATGTTTTATCATGGATTACCTCTTTGTTCATCAATGTGATCGTCTAAAGCTAAGTTGTAGTTACTAGTTAGTTTCTGTGACTATTAAAGAATTTCAATCCCTAATTTTTCATTTAATTTGTTAATTCTAATTAAATATTCTCCTGTGTAAAAAAAAAAAATTCTTCCCCTGAGATGGCTTATGTGCAAAAAAGCTGACAAGTTCCTTTGATTCCAACCCACTATAGCCAACATCGACTAGAAGAAAAGGAAGAGTATGTTTTCGTACCGTGAATCGGCGAGGAGATCACGTATGAGGAATAAAAGCTACTCAAAGTTTTAGTTGATTCAATATGCATTTTTTTATTTTCAAAAGGTTAACTAAATCGTGACGGTAAAAATAGGGGAAATAAAATAGATTAAAAAAATTACAGAATTACATAGAAACTATTTACCAACAAAGAGTGGAATAAAATGGATTAAAAAATATAAAATGCCACATTAGATGTCTATAGGGTGATCAAAAGATAAATTATAGTAACAACAGGGGTTAAATTGTAAATTTTTGTTAAATGATCAAAATGAAAGTACCTAAAACTTTGGGTGACCAACTAAATAGTTTATCTTTAGCTTATTTATTATTTTGTTCTTATTTGCACTAATGGCATAAATAAATGAGAGAGGGGATGAGTAAGAATCTCTACAAATAAGAGTAGAATCAAAGGCAAAATGAAAGGAAAATAAAAATAAGCTAAATTTATGCCGATAGAATATTAGCTTGATTGACATGGACATTGTTGTCAATACAGAAGGATGTGGGTTCAAGTGTGCTAAAGCGAATTATCTTCTTATTTATAGGTTGGGAGGGGTTATGAGTAGTTTTAAGTATTTTGTAAAAAAAATGATACCTATAATGAGATTATTAAAAAAAAATATGAATTTTATTACAACTAAGATGAACTTTTTTTTTTGATAAATCATACTAGTGTATTAAAATAAAGAAAACAATTACAACTGGGCTAACAAAAACAACAAGCCCATCATAAACAAAACAAAACCCAAGAGTTTGCAAA
>CM025143.1:3849875-3860373 GCA_013467495.1 Gossypium gossypioides | reverse complement strand
GCAAATATGAGAATTGGATATTGGTTGTATTTGAAAAGTGAAATGAAACCCTATTAATTGTATCGGGCTAAGTCGGATATAGATGGCATGCCTTAGAATAGGAAGAGTCCATGGATTTTTTCGACTTCGATTTGATACACTAGGTGCCAATTTGCTTTAGTTTAACCGATGAGACACTGGGTGTCAATTTATATAGCGCTGGGCGCAGTTTTTACTTCGGATTTATCCGATAAGGCACTGGGTGCCAAAATGGTGTGTTGGTTAGATCTGTGTATCCGTCCGAGTCCGAGTCGTATTAATAGGAGTAATTAAATAATAAAGTTCTATGATCGATATTGAATGGCATGGTACGTGAAATGGAAATGAGATACTGAATTGAAACATGCAAAATGAGATATGTTGTGATTAAATGAAATAAATGAGTTATGTACTCATGAATTGAATATGGAATGGATCATGCCTTTATAAATAAATGTGGATTGATATGTGAAAAGCTATTTATATAGTAAGTGATGTGAATTGAGATATTTGTTAAACAAATCAAATATGATAGCATGTGAAATTTGAGTATAGTATAAAATGATATGGTAATATGCTTGAATTTGAAATGATGGTATATGATAGTTGTGAGCTTAGGCAATAGTATGTTCGTATAATTTAAATTATGCATTCTTGTATCATTATGTTTTTAATTGTTCGGATTATAGAAATATCACTGAGTTTTACTCAGCGTATGGTTTTGTTTTCTATGGGTAGGTTAGGTACTTCTTTTTTGATGCTGACTCAACATCCAACAACAATCCCGATCTCAAATGTGGTGATGTTTATCTTTTGTAATGGCATATACCTAGGATGTGTTTGGTTTTTAATGAATTTGGTATATATGATATAATTGAGTTTAAGTATAATATTCGTTTGGTATATATATAAACTTATGTTTGTGTTTGGAGCCATAATTTGGCATGTTGATTTGAACCAAGACTTGTTAGGTGTTGTGAATTTAAGTTTAATGTTTTAGGTAGATATAAGCTAGGCCAAATTATTGATTTTAGCATGTTTAAAACTTTGATTTGAATGATGCATGGATGATATGTTTTGATGATATAACATATGGTACCAATTAGGGTACATTAGTTAGGCATATCAGGTGATGAATTTGGTGTATTTTGGTCATGTTTAATCGTGTTTTGAATAGGATAAACGATTGGTAATTGAGTTGTTCAGTGCCCAAATAAGTAGGAAATGGTAAACTTGAGTTTTAAAGTACTTTTAGGTGCACACGGCCTGGCCACATGAGCATGTGTCACACATAAGCAACACACATAGGCATGTGACCCAAGTTAGAGAGTTACATGGCCTGGCCACACGGGTGTGTGACCTTTGTAGTTGAAATTTTTTAACTTTTTTCTAAAATTTTCAAATGTTCCCGATTTAGTCCCGAATCATTTCTAAAGTGATTCTAAGGCCTCAGGGCTTGAATAAGGGACAATATGCATGCTTAATGATGGATTATGTTGTGATTATTGAAATGTTTTGAAATTAATGATTTAGGTAATATTTATTCGGTAATGCTCTAAAACCCTATTTCGGTAATAGATATGGGTTAGCAGTGTTACATCCTCACCCCAAGAATATGAGAAATGACTCACCGAGACTCTTCCGAAATGTTGCTACTATAAAAAATCGTTGATTTTTCGTAATTGACGTATTGTCTCGAGCATCTTTCGTATTCCTTTAGGATAGATTTCAAAATTTGTGCACCCCTTTCACTAGCTTCACCAAACAATATATTATCATCAGCAAACAATAAATGAGAAATCGACGGGCCCCCTCTACTTGCATTTGCCCCCTTAATCGACTTTCTCTAAAGCCATCCTCATAAGCACCGAAAGGCCCTCACTACAAATTAAAAATAAGAAGAGACTAAGAGGGTCCCTTTATCTAATCCATCTTGCTAGTTTAAATGTCTGGCCACATCTCCCATTAATAATTACTAAATATGAGACCGATATAATGCACTTCATAATATTTTCCACCCACAAAGTATGAAATCTCATCCGTAACACCATTACTCTTAGAAAATACCACTCCACCCTGTCATATACTTTGGTCATGTCTAACTTAAGTGTCATAAATCATTTCTTCCCAACTCTTTTTTGTTTAAAGGTATGAAGAATCCTATAGGCAAGGAGCACATTATCCGAAATTAATCTATCCAGCACAAAGGCATTTTGGGAACCATCAATGCAATTGCCTATTATACTTTTGAATCGATTCGCAATCATTTTGACGACTATTTTATAAAGAACATTGCATAAACTAATAGGTCTAAAATTTCCTAAATTCACTGGATTAGAGACTTTAGGTATAAGCACGATATTAGTAAAATTACAAAGATCCATATGCATACCTCTGTTTAAAATACCCAAGCAATATTTTGTTACCTCATCGCCTACAATATGTCAAAACTGTTAGAAGAATATAGCTGGAAAACCATCCTCCCCAAACGTCTTTGTAGGACCCATCTCCTTAAGAGCCGCCATGACCTCTTTCTTCGTATAATTTGCTATCAGCTTTGAATTCTCTTCCTCAAAAACACATCTCTCAATCCCAGCAAGGATATGCTCAGTATCCCCACAGCCATTAGACAAGAAAAGTTGTTGAAAATAAGTCATTGCAATTTCCTCCATCTCTCCCTCATCACAAGTCTCTCTTCCATCATCGTGCCTTAAACTACGAATAGTGTTCTTTCTCCTTCTTTGCGAGGCATAATTATGAAAAAAATTCATATTTTTCCCCTAATTTTAACCAGCTTACCCAAGCCCTTTGCTCCCAATACATCTCATCCTTATCAATCTCCAAATTAAGGTGAACTCTAGTATCAATCAATTCAGCCATACTCTTATCAGTTCTATCTTAATCGAATAGGAACTCTATTTTTTTGTCAGTTCCTTCTTACGCCCATCCCTCTTATGTCTAAGCGCGGCTTCCCATCTCCCAAGCCCACATTGTAAACCCTTTAACTTTCCTAAGATTACCTGCCTGCCACAATTATCTAACCTCATCCTCATAATTCTCCTCTTCAACCTACCACACCTCAAGTCTAGATACCCTTCTGGACATAAGATTCAATCATATATCTGTATCAAGTAGGAGGGGCAATGGTCAGAAAAAGAATACAGCCACTACCCTGTCAAGCCTTTCACGGATATTTGTCTCCGGTAAATTCCATCTTTCCCGTGTAAACCAAGTACCTAAGAAACCAACATCCATCAATTGACACTCATCCAAAACATCCCTAAAAGCAGCCATCATCCTCTCTTCTCTTGGTACCCTACCCACCTTCTCAAATGAATAAAGAATCTCATTAAAATCTCCACAAACCATCTAAGGTAAGCCTTTGAGTCAACTCAGGTTTCTCTACATTCCCCAAGTAACTCCTCTATTCTGCGCATAAGGGGAGCCATAAAACCCGATAAACCTTTATTCCTTTCCATTATCATTTTCCTTCAATACGACATCAATGTGATAGGCCGAATAACTATTTACACAAACATTGATGTTATTCTTCCATGCCAAACATAAACCTCCTCTCGATCCATTCGCTGTAATATCAACCTCATTTAGAAAACCACACTTCCTCTTAACATTTTCCATTTGTACCTTGACCAGTTTAGTCTTCATGATGAAGACCACCTGTGGATTGTACAGTTTCAGCATATACCGAAACCTTCTAATAGCTCGTAGACTTCCCAATTTACAAACATTCAGTTTGTGACTGGTCGGTTTGCCCCTTGGTAACTGTTAATATAACGTGACTTTTTTCCAACACCCTCCTATTCCTTACAACCAAGGACCCCACCTCTTCCCCTTCCATAAATTTATCACTATCTCTTTTAGGCCTCTTCTTTTCATCACCACCCTACATCACACACATTGCCAAATCTTAGTCCATGTCTACTCGACCTTGTAAATTCGATTGAATCCCTTCCACATCCAGATTTTGCTTAAGGCCCCTTCTAAATTCACCCCCAATATGGGGTTAATACGGCCTCCCAGCCCTCCACCATTCTCTTCCTCCCTTTTGCTTCTACCCAACTTAGCCCCTTCGTAATTACTCCCCCATCTTGTCTCTCCCCCCTCTCCCCTCTACCATACACTGTCCATCGCAAGTGTTCTTTTAGATTGAGCTCTTAAAGATAGGTCTCACCCCATCTCAGCTACTTCAAACCCTAGATCCATTTTCGCTTGATAGAAAAAATCACTATGACCTAGTCGACCACAAAAGAAACAGAATAAAGTTAATCTTTCATATTTAAAACTAACATACGAGCAAATCTCGGATAAAGCTAAAAACTTCTTCTTCCTTCCCAAAGAACGCCTCACATCCATCTGTATCCTCATACGAAGATGATTTCTCACCCTTCTACCTAGATTTGTGCCATCATATTCTAAGAATTTTCTAATGAAGTCCCCCATTTGTCTCGCCAGCACCTCAGAAAAATACCCCGGAGGCACATCATGAATTTAAACCCAAAATTTTACAAAGATTAGAGGCACCTTCAGCAAATCCTCTCCTTCCCCCAAATGATGAACCAATATTAAATGACTGTTAAAAGTCCATGGAGATTTTTTCAACACTCTCTCTAGATCCATCCTATGAAAAAATCTATACAAAAATCTTTTTTCACCCAAATCTAAAATCTAAACCCCATTAACTCGATGCCAGATATTTGCTATTGTGCTTCTCATCGCTGGAAAATGTATAACACTTGTTGTAAAAAACTACCCTACCAAACATAATTCCTCTTTCTCAGAAACTGGATCCGGCCCTTTCTGCACCTGAACAACTTCCTCTTCCTCATCGTCTAATGATAACATAGCAAAACCTCTTTCCATTCCCCTATTTCACCCACACAAAACGTCCTCAAATTTAAAGAAATCAAGCAATTAATCTTGACAACACCACCCAAAAACCTTAGAAAAAAACCACAAAAAACACACTGAAACCCTAAAAGAAACAAGAACCTGCTAGATGTAGCATACAGAGACGTGTAAGGAGAGCAAGCCCAATTTAGTTAAAATGAACTAATTTTTAGCTGATGAATTCAAATAAACAATAAAAAACAGTTTAATAAAATGTGTATTTAAATATTTTATATTTTCTCAATTAAATAATAAAATCTTATAATCCAATTAAATGAAATAAACATAATCCAATAATATATCCAATAATGTGCTAAATACTAGACATACTAAGTTTATCAATTATGATTATATCGTAGACTTATTTGTTGAGTTCAAGCAAATCCTCTAAATGTTAGGTTACACGAAAGTTGACTGGATATTTAGAAAGATTTGAATTAACATATAAATTTTTTTTAAAATAGCTTTAAAAAGTAGATACATTTAAAAAAGAGCTTAAATAATTTTTTATTATCTTTTAATGATTAAAGTATTTTTATGTTTATTTTATAGTTGATAAAAATTAATTTTTTCAGATTTTATATCTACTTTTTTTAATAATGTCATCTAAAGTTCAAATAAAAATTCTCTTTTTAAGAGTGTAATGTGTCTTATCATTATACCCAATATTCATTGATTGATAAATTTATTGATTCTCGAGTTTATGCTTTTATGAAAAAAAGGGAAAAAGAAAGAAGATAAAAAGATAATTTCTTCAAGCAATGAAGGCATGACATCTCAGATTCTCAAGGTGAAGCCTGAAAGCAACTCACTGCTACTCATTAGCTGTTTTTGACTTTAAACGTGATGTTAAATAACATAAATTTTATCAAACTAATAAGTTAAAAGCTGTTTGAGTTTTTGAATTTTGGTTGATTGAGTCTTAGATTGATATGGTCATTGTTGTAAATGTACATGGATGTGAGTTTAAGTGCATTGAAGTGCATTCTCCCCTTATTTATGGGTTAGAGAATGATTATGGTTAATTCTAGAGCATTATATAAAAAAAAAATATGATCAAAATTTATAATGAGATTGTTAATTTTTTTTTCTAAATTTTGGAAATTGATTATTATTAAAATTGAAATTAACAATATTCGTTTACAATAATATCAAAGTTTGAAGAAATATATATAAATCATAAACTTCTAGTATTAGATTTTTTTCTAAACACATTTGTTGAGTCCAAACTATTTCTAAAGTAAAAGAAAAAGCCTTTTTTGGTACGGCATAACAATATGCTCAAGCCAAAAAGGTAACAACGACGGTGATGATAGGGTAAAACCAAAAAGCTAAAGCTAAAGGGACGTTATTCCATTTCTGCATACTAATTTACTACCTTATTCCCATCTAAAAATAGTGCACATTTTTCAAGAACAAACTTTTAACCTTTGTGAATAGGACCACCAATCCTACTATAAGGTTCCCAAAAATTACATTTTCCGAATTTGAATACTGATTATTGAAGGTGAACAAAATATCACTTATGCTCTAAGCCCATCTACTATATATATAGTTTAAGATGTTTTGATTTTCGATAATTATATTGAGTTCTTGCGAAATTTAAAATCGAATTGGATCGAATCTCTAGGTAATGGACAAAGCTCAGTGATGGTTTTTTAAGTGGCAAGTAAAACTTTATTTTCATTTATAGGTGTGGTCTACTTACAATTAGTATTTTACTTTCTTTGAAGTGTTTGTTTGAGTTTATTGTGTTCTTGTAGTAATCAAGGTTTTTAGAACTTGACTAGTAGTTGAATCGTTCAGGCTATTTGTTTTCGGTTTAATTGGATTGCTTGGTTCAATCAAATAAATTATTTAAAAAAGAACAAGAAAACTAATCCAATCAATTTTTAGTTCGATTCATGCCAGTTCGAGGGTTGATGGGCGTCGAAACCACCAAATATAAATTCCTACGACAAATATAACAGTAAATTGAAATATAGAGCAGTAGGGTCGAATCCACAAAGATTGGTTATCTAATTTCGCCTTTTCTTATGACCAGATTTGCTGTCGCGGTCATAGTCGTGCCCACGACTTGTGCGCGTAGTAGTGCTAAAAAAAAAGAAATAAAAATGGGGGGTTTAAATTGAATAAGATAATAAAATAAGGAAATATGAAGTATAATAAAATAAAATAAAAATAGATTCGAAAATGCAAAAATAAATTTAAGAAAATAAAATAAATTGGTAAATAAAATATTTTTAAGTTTAGCCTTAGCCTTGTGTACTCCGATCTTGAATTGATCCTTGAAACAGATTTTCCCTTCCAAGCGATAAACTGGTTATAGCAATCGAGGATCCCTCAAACCACCAACTTTTCCTCTCATAGTCGATCTCAGTATCACCTACAAATCGACCCTTGTCAAATTTCCAACCACGTGGCACGTACCCGTAATTTGAGACTTCGACAGCCTTATGATCTAAAAAGCCCAACTCGAATTAACAGCCTCAACCGTATAGGTCATTTAAATTCGATCACTATCTCCCTTGACAGAATCCAACTAGCTTTTTCCAATTGAATACGCCAATTTGTTCGCGGGACTTTGACTACAGCATCACCGACTCAACTTCCCAATTGTACGCCAACCGATTCCAACCCAACGCTCACTTTTTGAATTGAAATCGAATCAATTTTGAGGGATGAATTTGTACTATCCCATATACCGGAGAGATAGCGAATACCAAATTATAAAATATTTAGTGTGGGTTCATATCTCACGATTAATTTGTCGAAGTGATAACCAGGTTAAAGCTAAAAATGATTTAGTTAATCATGAAAAGAATCATAATAAATAGTTTAAATGGAATTATGGAAAGTGGAGAAAAAGGGCATTGGAAGGTAATTAAACCTAAAGTTGAAAGTAAAAGAAAAAAAAAATTGAAAGAACAGAATAGGGTAACACAGGAAGGGGAAAGAAAAAAAGAATAAAAAATTTATTAAATCCTAAAGGCAAAAGTGTGTTCAATTACCTTTAGTGCCAAAATTTAGCTATTTAAATATTATCACTAAATAATATGAATTTAAAAATCGAATTTAAACTATTTACAGAGTTGTAACAATATTAAAAAACCTTCAATGTTTATCCAGTCACTTTTAAAAAAAATCTTCAACCCTTCAATCTTTATCCAATCATCTTTGAATCTTCAATCTTTCAATCAAGCCCTCCTCTTTGCTTTTTGTTCCAATTTGGCCCCTTTTGTAAGAGTTTGAATTCAGCACACCAATTTTATTCTTGATAAAAAAAATCTAAATTTAATAGCATTTTATCCAATAATTAGCCAAAAATAAATACATTAAAAATACGAATTTATCTTGCTATCAAGTGTCAATAGATTCAACTCCTTATTTTAAGTTAGTCGATTTGGCTAACTGATCCAATCTAATCCTAAAAAGAGTGATAGTAATGTTTTTGATATTGAAATTTACTAATCTTTCGATTAATTTTTGTCATTAGAGTTTTTAATAAACTTTTTACCCTCCATCAATAAAATTCAAACCTTTAAAAGGGATGGAGCATTTTTTTTTCCAATTAACACAAAAATATTAAATATTTATTAAAAGAAGAATCCATGGATAAAAAATTGAGGTATATAATGTGTGTGAGAGAAAGAGATAGGGTTGGACATATTGTTTTGTCCATATTTGAGGGTAACCAAAAACAGGAATAAAACTCTTAAGAGCCATTAAAAAAACATGATCTAATAATAATGGTTTTATTGAACATCTTAGACTAAATCTTGTTGAGTTGTTTTTATGTGAAGGAAATCCTTGTGGTTGGATGCTTTAATTTGTTCACACACACATATACTTCAACTTAACTAATTAAACTGGGTTTAATTTGTTCGTTCTCTAAAAGCAAAGATTTGTACAGCTCATTTAATTATATTATTTATCCAAACTTTAATGTTTGACCTTTACAAGCCTCCATTCATGTCAAACCCCAAACTCAATTTTAATAAACATCACTCCTTTCCGATACACAATCAGCTCCAGACTTTTGCATTTTATATTATTGAGGGGACGGACAGCGCCCCTTTTATTTTATTTGCAAGTCAGCTTTGGGGTGGAATAGGTAATGTTAGTTCGAAGATATTAGAATTTAGCCATTTGTCACTTTTATGCTCGTAAACATTATAATATTTTCTTGTAATTTAGGCATTTAACTGCTATAATACTGCCTCGTCAAGGACCAAGGTAGGCAGGGATTTCGGTCTCCTAAAATTAAAATATTATCCTCTTACTTCTTTGAATCTTTATAATGTTTTAATTTAATTTGATGTAAACCTTTTTTACTCTCCAAAAAAAAAATATTTATAGTTTAATCATTTGAAAATTGTAATATTTTACATTAATATAACAATAAAATTATATTTTTAGCTCTATCAAATATTTATAATTCAAATTTAGCCCCACTCTAGTACTTGTTGGCAACAACTTGTTAGCACTAGTTCTCTAAAGCTCCATATCATTATCTCTACGTTTTTTTTGGTAAACTATAAAAATAATCATTTTTGTTTGCTTCATATTACATTTTAGTTACTTACGTTATTGTTTTGTTACGAAGTGGTCACTCTACCGTTAAGCTCTGTTACCTCCCCAAAACTCGGATGTCCTATGTGACAGTCCAAATTAAATTTATTTAATTAAAAACCTATTTTCATCCCAACAACTGGACATCCAAGTTAGCATTTAAAATCCATTTGGACTACCGTTAGAGAGGTAACAGAGTTTAATAGTAGAGAGACCACTGCGTACAAAACAATAACCTAAGTGACTAAAACGTAACATTTCCAACATAAGTGATTAAAATGTAATTTGAGACAAACAAAAGTGACTATTTTTATAGTTTACCCCTTTTTTTGATAAATCATAAGTGTATTCATTTGTTTTACCATTTGAAACTAATCTTATTTAAGTTAGAAGTGATATTCAACTAAAATCCTTTCAATAACGATAACTCTAATATTCGAACTCAATCCAAAAGCTTTATTCCTTTAAAAACATAAGCTCCCACCCTACTTATGTAGCATGTGACAAAAGACAATGTGCAATGCAATTAAAAAACTCTATACCTATTCAAAACATTACGGAGTTATTGTTTTAAATATGATTTAGAGACTCATATATCCAATTTAACAATAACTTTTATTACATTCAATACTTTTAATTTCATTTTTCAATTTTCTATTAAACTTAAAACTCTTACTTCTCTCTTAAAGCAATTTTTTTTCTACAATTACTATAATAATTACCATCACCATGTTCTTAACCAGTTACAACCTTCATCACAACAACCTATCCCCATACCTATTTTTTTTCAAGGTCCACTCCAATATTCCTCTTTGTCGTCTCCTTAGGGATACATTTAAGCTTTACTAATGTTTCAACGTTTTCTCACTCAAATAAGTTCGTAAAATTGAAATTCATTATTTCAGAAAAGAAAAAGAAATTGTCACCAATAGTAAAACATTGATTCAAGGTTAAGTTTTTCCTCTCTTTTTATAATTTTCAAGCAAGAAAAGAACTGTTG
>CM025143.1:3579043-3590827 GCA_013467495.1 Gossypium gossypioides | reverse complement strand
ATACGGTGACGATGCCAGCAGCAGAAAGTTTACCATGCTTATTTTTTACTTTTTTCATATTAATTTCATAATCAAAATATTAATATTTTTTTTTCATTTGTAAGCTTCTTGTGCGCCTGCACTTCAATGATTACTAAAAGGCTTTGATAGTATATGGTTAGAGTTTGAGATGGAATTTTAAATCAATGTTTATTTCACTCTTTATTTATTCTTAATAATTTTCATTATTTCATCTATGACAGTAGTCTCAAGATGTAATGAACATATTATCAAATCTCAAAACATATATAGTACCTTATCATGAGATACACAACATTAAAATTAAGAGTCTAAAACAGAAGAGATAAGTCTCAAAATATAAAGGTCATTGTCTTGAGACATTAACTACATTGTCTCGAGAAATCATACTTCAAAGCTAGAGGTCTGAAATAAGAAAAACATGTCTCGAGACACAATCCTCTATTTTGATAAAATTGAGTGAGGATTCGTATCCTGACTCCATACTCGATCTCGTATGATTGTGAGTTCATTTGACCTCATTCATGTGCACGAGATAATATTTATGAATTATGTCAAGCTCATTTATTTAACTTTAAGAAAATAGATGAAAATAATTTAAATTGCTCCGACAATAAATATAACATTTCACATTTAGATAAGTTGAATGCAAGGTGCCACACCATTAATTTTGTTGTTATATACATCCGTCATGATTATGTAGACCAGCATCCCTAATCATATCTGCAGGAGAAGACAAATACATGTGGTTCCTTGGTATTGCTAGTTCAATAGGGTGAATCTATGGGCAAAAGAATTGCCCATTATTTTCATTTAATGAAATTAGCCCATCTTTAGCCTGGAAAAATAATTAGCCCATCAGTGTTTCCATTTTGTGTGTGAGTTTCGAGACAAAATCCACCAGCTTTAGCTTAACGTATTACATGTTCTTGAATTTTGTAAAAAGAGGGTGTTAGATTAAATTTAATTTTTATATATTTTAAGATTAAATTTTATAAAGTTTATGATTCTATCTATTACCAGCCTGTAAATTTTAAAAATTTCACCAACAGTATTAAACATTAAAAATATGATAACTAATAAATAAAAAGCACATAACAGCTTTATAAATTCGGTTATGAAATTTTTAAAATATCAAAACTTTTTTTTACATGTAAATATATATTTTTGTTTAATTTAATTCACTCATAAATCTCTTTTATTTTTAACAAATATCACATCATTCACCTTAACGTTTAACTTTTATTTTTTAACTACAATTTAATATTACCTCATATGGTATATGTAGAAACTAACATCGATAATAACAATATAAACGATCGCAAAGTAAAAAGAAAGAAAAAATAAGAACACAGATTTTACATGGAAATCCTTTCGGAAAAAAGTCACGAGCAAATGAGAAGAAAATTCACTAATGTCAAATTCGAATGATACAAGAGGAGTTTAGACTACATCTATTTATAGTTTGAATAAACCTTATTCTAATCAATGTCAAATAGATAAAGTGTTGTAAAGTTGAAAAACCTTATTCTAATCAATGTAAAATACAAGAAGTATAGTTCTATATGGATTTTACTTTTATTTTATTGTACCACTATATTTTATTTTAACAAGGATTCGAGTCACTCAACTTTAACAATCTCCACATTTACACGAATTCTCAACGAACAAGTTCTCCACCTCTTTCACGAAACACCTTAAGGGGTGTTCTTCAACAATGAACACCAACCAAGTCCAAGCAATACTCAAACTTGGTTATAGAAAGTGACTTAGTCATCATATCTGTAGGATTTTCATGAGTACTAATTTTACTCACAACAATATTACCACAAGCAATAATATCACGCACAAAATGATACTGAACATCAATGTGCTTGATTCTCTCATGAAACATTTGATCCTCCGTAAGGAATATGGTACTCTGAATGTCACAAAACACTATACTGATCTAAAGGTCTTTACTGAGTTCACCAAAAAGTCCCTTTAACCAAATAACTTCTTTACAAGTCTTAGTAATCACCATGTACTCAACTTTAGTAGTAGACAAAGCAATTGTAGTTTGTAAAGTGACTTTCCAACTGATTGTGCAACCCTCAATAGTAAAGACATACCCTGTGAGAGATCTTATTTTATCGAGGTCTCCAGCAAAATCAGAATCAACATACCCAATGACTTCATCTCTAGTTCTTCCAAACTGTAAGCAAACATCATTAGTACCTCGTAAGTATATGAAAATCCACTGAACTGTTTTCCAATGTTCTTTATCGGGATTTGCCATGTATCTACTAACTGTATTAACTGTATATGACAAATCTGGAAGTGAGCAAACCATAGTATACATGAGAGACCCCACTACACTAGAATATGGAATATGTAACATGTAGTCAATCTCATCATCTGATTACGGAGACAAAGCTGATGAAAGTCTAAAGTGGGTTGCTAATGGAGTATTAATAGGATTGACATTCTACATATTGAACCCGCAAAGAACTTTCTCAATGTACCCTTTCTGACTTAGGTACAATTTACATGATTTTCTATCTCTGAGAATATATATATCCCAAGTATCTTCTTCGCTACTCCTAAATCATTCATCTCAAATTATTTACTAAGCTGGGCTTTGACCTTTCTTATCTCTCATTTATCTTTGGCTGCTATCCTAATGTTATCAACATAGAGGAGTAGATAAACAAAAGAACCATCACTGTTTTTCTTAAAATAAACACAACTGTCAAAGCTGCATCTTTTGAAATCATAAGTAGTCATAAAAGAATCAAACCTCTTGTACTACTGCCTTGGTGATTGTTTCAAGTCATAAAAAGACTTTTTCAGCAAGCAAGCATAGTCCTCCTTGTTTGAGACTGTAAAACCCTCTGGTTGTTGCATGTAAATATATTCCTCAAGTTCTCTATGCAAGAACGATATTTTTACATCTAAATGCTCAAGCTCTAAATCATACATGGCCACAATACCAAGTAAGGCTCGAATCAAACTATGCTTCACAACTAGAGAAAACACATTTGTGAAGTCTACACCTGGAATCTAACTGTAACCTTTTGCAACCAACCTTGCTTTAAATCTGGGTTCTTCAACTTCTAGAGTTCTTTCTTTCTTTTTAACACCCATTTACATTGAACAACTTTTTTACCTTTAAGAAGCTTAACTAGATCCCATGTTCTGTTCTTATGGAGCAATTTCATCTCTTCTTGCTTGACAATCATCTACTTCCCTGAATCTTCACAACCAACTGCCTTGGAATAAGTAGATGGCTCTTGATTTGCATCTATATCTTCAGCTACATTTAAAGCATAAGCAACTAGATCAATCTCGACGTACCTCTTTGGAGGTTTAATTTCTCTTCTAGGCCTGTTCTTGGCAATAAAATATTGTGGTGAAGAAACAACTCTACTTTGAGTTTCTATACTAACTTGAGGAGTAGACACTATTGTAGATCCTGAATTAATCTGAAGCTCCACCTACTTTTGCTGGTCTTTATTGGAAGAGTCTTTAAGAGATAAGTTAGGTAGAATAGCAGTTTCATAAAAAATAACATCTATACTAATCACAACTTTTCTATTTTCAGGACACCATAACTTATACCCTTTAACACCAGTCTTATAAAAAAAAACACATTTAATGAATCTAGGTTCTAATTTCCCATTATCAATATGAGTATACGTGGGACACTCAAAAATTTTAAAATCAGAATAATCAACAGGGTTACCAAACAATACCTCTTGTGGAGTCTTTTTCTTAATGACAACAGATGGAAACCGGTTAGTCAGAAAACATGCAGTAGAGGTCGCTTTAGTCCAAAGTGACTTTGATAAACAAATATACGACAACATACATAGAACCTTTTCTATTATACCAAAAACCTTGCCTAGACGATATGACCAAGTATGGAAAGCTACATCAACTTTTTTAAAAAAAATCCAACCTTTAATAATTAGAGTTCAACCAATGAGTTCGAAAAGCAGTCTTGTACACATCAGTCTCCTTTAACCTTGAGTTGATGGTATCTAGAATGAAGATCGATTTTGTAGAATATAGATGCTCCTCGAAATTTATTAAACAGGTCGTCAATCTTCGAAAATGGATACATGTTTTTTACCGTCAATTTATTTAACTGACGATAATCCACACATCCTTATCATGCTACCATTTTTCTTCACAAATAAAATCGATGCTCCCCATAGAGACACACTCGACCTAATGAACCTTCGATTGAGAAGTTTCTAAAACTGGACATTTAGTTCCATAAGCTCCTTTGGTGCTATGTGGTAAGGAGTAATAGACACGAGGGCAGTACCAGATAGCAATTCAATATCGAACTCAACCTCCCTGTCTAGAGGTATCCTCGATAACTTTTTAGGGAAAACATCTGGAAAGTCCCTTACAGTACAAATGCCTTTAATAGAAAGTTTTGCAGAACTAGAATCAGAAACAAGGGCCAAGTATGCTTTACAACCTTTCCGAACTAGCTTTTCAACTACAAGGGCGGAGATTACATTAGAGATATAATTTCAACACTTACTATAACGATCTCGGTATCCTTATCCAATTTCAGAGTTACCCTTTTTGAGGCACAATCTAAACTGACTCAATGTTCCACGAGCCAATCCATTCCTAGAATCAGATCAAATTCTCTAAACAACAATTTCATTAGGTTAGCCAGAAACACAACACTTTGAATCTCTAACGAAACTCGTCTATACACTTTATTAACTCGGACCGTCTGACCCAATGGACTAATTACATAAGTATCTCTAGCAGTACTATCAGCAACTATACCCAAATTCACAGAAACAGTACTAGCTACATATGAGTGAGTGGATCCAATATCTATCAGAGCAAAATACAAAACATAGTGAATAAAAAACGTACCCGCTATAATGTCGGCGTCGTCTTTATCCTCACGACACCTCGTCGTATACACAAGGGCAAGCTATCATACCTCAATCTGACCTACACATCTGCTTGGTACTCTCTAACCTCGATCAGAACCATTACCACCCCTAACTGTACCATGACCTCTAGGTGGCTGCTGAGCTGCTCTCAGCGGCTAAACGACACCTAGAGCTAGAGCCTGTGCAAAAGCTTTCTCCTGATTAGATTGTAAGGAATAGTTCCGAACATGATGCTCCATCGACTCGTACTGAAGACAAGCCTCTAACTTCCTCCAACACTCGCCCGAATGATATTTCCCACAATTACTATAGGTCTGAATCTCAACCGTTGCAGCTGATGTCTTAGTCCTTAAAGGCCCATCAAATCTAGCTCATTTCTTAGGGCATTGCACAGAACTAAAGGGACCCGAATCCTTTTTTAGCTTACTCTGACCCATCTTTTGGTCACTCCTCTTATACTCATGCACTTGATCTCCTCAACTATCTTCGCCTTGTGAACTAAGGCTGCAAAAACCCACTCCCTCTGAGGAGCTATCAAAACTCTCAAATTATATCTTAGTCCCTCTTCAAACCAAATACTCCTCTCATAGTCGTTCGAAACCAGACCGCAAGCATACCTACTCAATTTCAGAAACTCAACCTCGTACTCGGCCACAAACCTCTCACCCTGAATTAAGCTCATAAACTCACGTCTACAAGCCTCCATATAACTCGCCCCCATATACTTACTCTGAAAGGCACTCTTGAAGAAATCCCAAGTGATTTGTTCGAACTAGACGCCCTGCTCAACAGTCAACCACCTAGTAAGCCTTATCTTGGAGTAGAGATATGGCATGCCTCAGTTTCTGCGTAGGAGTACAGTTAATGCCATTCATAATACGCTCAATGGTCTCTAACCAGTACTCAGCCACTGTAGGACGACTCTAGTAACACCCCTAAACAAATCAACACCATTCGATCGAAGTCATTCAGTAATCGAACCTCGGCTCTTAGATCCAGAATGGATCCTAGCGACCCTCTCTAATATACGAAGCAAAGCCTAGAACAGTACGTCATCCTTGGCTATCGAAGTTTGAAACCCAGTCTCAGTAGTAGGAGTACCAAAAGTCTCGTTGATCTCTAGATTGGGCATACTGCCCATAGAGGATGACTCTACTTGAGCTCCTCCTCGAGGCTCACGAGAACCATGTCTACGGCTACCTCGCAAACTCATCATATCAACTTATCTACAATGTAAGAAGTGCACAGATCAGTTTAAAATTCTTATCAAATATCTTATTTCACAGTTCATATTACAATCTTTAACCAAAGCCAATAAGTCTAGTTACTACAATATTTTTTAGCTAATTATTATAGCTAAAACAGAAATACTTACAGGTTCGACGCTAGAAAGTCAGTCTTTTATAAAATAAGTTTTCAGATTTAATCAGATAAACATTTTATTCAAAACCATACTTTTCATAAAAACGGGTGCCTAAAAAATATAGCCCGAGTTTTGGTAAACCTAGCTCTGATACTACTAAATGTAACACCCCAAAATTGACCTAGACGATATGACCAAGTATGGAGAGCTACATCAACTCTTTAAAAAAAATCCAACCTTTAATAAATAGAGTTCAATCAACCTAAGACATTTAAAAGTTTATAATCAAAATACAAAACCCAGCATTTAAAATCCACAAACCCAGTAAGATAGTAACAACGTAAAACCAAATAACATAACAAGTGATATGACCAAGCTTCCGACACACCGACGATCAACTCTGAGGATTACCTAAAATTCAAACAACAGTTGAAGTAAGTTTATATATTTAATATAGAAGTTATAAACTAATTAAGTACAAACAGTCTCGATCTTACTTTCAGATATTATTTAGTCGAATATCATAATTAGAAATAGATACAGAACATATCAGATACACTTACAGATTTAGATACAGAACATATCAGATACAGTTACAAATTCAGATGCAAATGCAGAGTCCTACCCTATCCACTGCACACCATCTCTAACCATCCCTGTAGACTAAATAAGGTATCAAATATCCATCCATCCCTACACACCGCATAGTGACTGTAAGTCACATTCAGAACATTGTAGACTAGCTGCCAAATCGAATGTAATAACTTGCTAGAATCAGAAATGTATATGTGGCTTAACCACCAGAATCAACAGATAATTAAACTGTCCACACTTCCTCCCTTATCACATATCTCATCCCAATGCGGATACATGATTAATAGATATCAAACATGTGTATACAGTGGTATAGATCCAGACAATATAAAACATGCATGCTCATTAATTAACCCGGCAGATATATGTTCATATAAATAGATTTCCACTAAAAAATCATCAGATAATAAGTTTTATAGCCTAATTCAGAGCTTACTGACCCTACGGAAGGCCTATTTTTGATTCGAACAATAATTACGGCCCTAGGGAAAAATTTTAATTTTTTACCTATAAGCTCGTATGGATTCACACGACCAAGATGGCTGGCCCGTGTGGTCTACACGGCCTAGCACATATCCGTGTGGCCAAGCTCATTAACATACACTACTGTTTGACTCAAATTCCCAAAACAGTGAGTTACACGGCTTGGACACACGCCTGTGTCTCTGGCCTGTGTGACCTTAATTCATAAACAATGAGTTACACGGCCTGGACACATGCCCGTATCTCTAGCCCGTGTGACCTTAAATTCAAAACAGTGAGTTACATGGCCTGAACAAATGTCCATGTCTTTAGCCTGTGTGACTCTAAATTTTAAACAGTGAGTTACATGGCATACGGCCGTGTGGTGTTGATGACCATGTTTTTCGACGTTCAAAAATCACTAAAATTTGGGTTTTCATTATACACCTAATATGGTTTCAATAAGGAAGCAACGTAGATAGTACCGGAACCTAAAAACAATAGCCAGTTGCTCAATCAAATGATTTCCAAACTAATTCAGCAACAAACGCATTCACGATCAAAGTTTTGTCAAACTTTTGACCCAAAAACCCCAAATGCAACCTACCGCTTACCCTTGTTCGAAAAATATCAACCCAAGCACCTAAACCGATAGAGGATCTTGACAAGCAGTCTCTTCACCTAAGAACAAGAACAAATTGAACATTTAAAAAAGAGTAATTGAACAAAACGAACAGGAAAATCTGATTTGACAATTAACAAACAAGCAATGTTAACAGAACTTTAACAACCAACTTAAGCTGATAACTTAACAGTCGAATACAACAACTACACAATTCCTTCGGCAAAATAGTAGCAAGATTAATGAGAAAATAGAAGGGAACGAAAACAAAACAGAGGAGAAAAGAAAATGATAAGAAGAAAGAAAAAAGAGAAAAATAAAAAGAAAACAAAAACGTAAAAACATATGAAGAGGGAAAATAGAAAAATGATTTCATAAATTAAAAAAATCAAATTTTACGAATTAGTATAAAATATTTTCTTATTGCTTTCGTAAAGACTCGAGCATAAGACCAAAGTTATACAGGAGTTTAACGATTGAATCAACAGGCTTATTCTTGATACAGATTTACACAGAATTTAACTTAAGTCAAAAGTCCAGAGTAAATGTTGAATCAAAAGAATAACAAAAGTATCCAAAAGCGATAGTTGAACCTCTGATTTCAAACACACAAACAAAACACTTAGCCACTGAAGTAGACACTTAATTATTAACAGAAATTAACAAACAACAGATCAAAAATTTGGGGCGTTACATTTTTCATGATTATTCTATTCATCCGTTCTGCAATGCCATTTTGCTGTGGAGTATGACGAACTGTCAAGTATCTCACGATTCCTTCTAATTTGCACAAATTATTAAACTCATCAGAACAAAATTTCAAGCCATTATTTGTGCGAAGGTGTTTTATCTGTTTTCCTTTTTGCTTCTCGATCATAGTTTTTCAAGCCTTAAACGCGGAAAACACGTCACTTTTCTGCTTCAAGAAGGATGCTCAAACTTTTCCGAAAAAATCATCAATGGTTGTTAGCATATAATTAACGCCACCCCTCGATGGTCCCTAAAGATCAAAATGAATATAATCCAGCGTTCTCTTCGTGTTATGGATTCCTCTGGTGAATTGAACTCTCTTTTGCTTCCCAAAAATGCAGTGCTCACAAAACTTTAGTTTGCTAATGTCTTGTTCATCAAGAAGTCATCTTTTGCTTAATTCTGCCATGTCGTTCTCACTTATATGCCCTAAATGCATATGCCAAAGTCTAGTAACATCATCATCTGACAAGGAAGAGGAAGCGACGGTTACATCACTAGTAATAATAGAACCTTGCAAAACATATAACTTGACAGCCTTTCTCTGCCCTTTCATCACAACGAGGGAACCCTTGCTAATTTCAAAACCCCGCTTTCAGTTATTTACTTGTGCCCTTTTGAATCAAGATTACTCAATGAAGTCAAATTCATCTTCAATTATGGTACATATCGTACGCCACTAAGTGTTTTGACGACTCTATCGAACACCTTAATTTTGATCATGCCAATACCTGCGATTTTACATGAAGCATTATTTCCCATCAAAACAATACATTCAAACACTATTTCATATGTTGTAAACTAATCCTAATTGGGACTCATATGAAAGGTGCAACTAGAATCGATTTGCGACGGTCTTCTCCTTCATCATGTCCTGTAGAATTTCATTCGAAAAATACAGATGTAATTACTTTAAAGCTTTTCGATCTTTACGCTTCTTCTCTTTCTCCGTCAATATCGAAGGCATCTTATCTACCCCTAGCAAGGCATCCTCCAAATCCATTTGCGCAAGAACTGCTTGCATCTTTATCTGCCACAACGTGAATCTGGTATTGCGATCCAAAAGTGAAATATCATACTTCAATGTCGCTATTACCATGATCAAAATAAGTAACCTGAAAAGCTCTGATACTAGTTTGTAAAAACTAACGTTGATAATGACAATATAGAATGATCGCAAAGTAAAAAGAAAGAAAAAAATAAAAACACAGATTTTACTTGGAAACCCTTTCAGGAAAAAACCAAGGGTAGGGGAGAAGAAAATTCACTAATGTTGAATTCGAATGATACAAGAGGAGTTTAGACTACATCTATTTATAGGTTGAAAAAACCTTATTCTAATCAATGTCAATTAGATAAAGTATAGTAAGGTTGAAAAACATTATTCTAATCAATGTAAAATAAAAGAAGTATAATTCTATATGGATTTTACTTTTATTTTATTTGACCACTTTGTTTTATTTTAATAAGGATTCGAGTCACTCAACTCTACGAATATACATGATTGTTGAAGTGATTTTGATCATTTAGAGAGAAGTTTGTGAAATGTCATTTTTATTAACACTTTATAATTTTGCTTGGACTCTCATTAAAATTTAAAAAATAAAATTCAAAGATAAAGTCGAATAAAAATACTTTAACTCAATGTTAAACCTGTTGAGGGTCAAAATCCTAGGTCATTCAAACTAATGTAATTATTAAATAGTTATTTTGAAGTAAGAGAGACCAAATTTGTGAAATCTTTGTCCAAGTTCCAGTCTACATAAATAGTGTTTTTTTATTTAAAGTAAAGAATTTTATTATTAAACCCTGGCAGGAAGCACGGAGATGGCTTGACACCCAAAACTCCAACATTAGCCTTGAGATTTTCAAACCATAACACAAAAAAAGATTTAAAACAAAGGATTTTATTAACAAGCATTAAGCAAGGCTTAAACTACTTAATTGATTTCTTTTATTTTATGAAGAAAGAGACTTCAAAATACTATAATTATTGGCCAGCTATTTGCTACTTAGAGGGGGCATCGGCTCCATTTATTAATCCCACAAAATCTTTGCATCTTTCATGTTCAAGATCTAGTTGCATTATTGCATAAAATAATAAAATATTTAGTGATATTGACTATGATGATACATCAAATGTAAAATCATTAAAATAACAATTATTGTTAAACCTGAAAACGAAATTATGTGATAATTTATAGGCTGTGGCATATGCAAGAATGGACCTATTAATAGTTAAATAGTGCTTGGAACTTGGAACTTGGAAGGAGTGGCTTTGGATGTCCACCAGCTTGATTTCTTTTTCTTTTCTTTTTTTAATTATTCCTCCAATCTTTATGCTTGAAATTTATTCTGTTTGCTTTTAGTTCAAGTATTTGATTGGTAATTATAATACTTACCCATGTAAAACTAAATAGTTTTACATTTTTTTTATTGATCAATATTAAATTTATAGTTAAAATTAAAATACCATTTTAGTTAAAAAGTTAAGTAGGTTAAAGATCATTTTTTCTATTTTACATGACAAGCTCTATTAATACAACAAAGGCTTCAACCTCAGCATCATAGAACATTAGGAAACATTGACAATTGACTCTGTCACAACTCAAGGATGATATATCTAGAGTGATTGCAAGCACTTAATAGAATAAGGAATCAACTTTGAACGGTCCAAAGCGACGGGTAAAAATCGAGCATCAATTAAATTGGAGAGGACGACGACAAAACCATCCTTAAAATCACTTGTAAAAGCAAGATTACATGCATAAATAAGACTAAAAATGTGCTACAAAAGTAAACAAAAATCTCTAAAAGTGAAAACTTATTAAATAATAAAAATAAACAAAAGAACATATAAAACTTAAGACGGGTCCAAATCGACTTGTAAAATCATTTATTTTTCTGAAATACTTTCAAAACAGAAACAAATTAAGACGCTGATAAAAAGCCACCCACTTTCCAAGAGAAACTATTGATGGCCGGTGGAGTTTCAGCGATGATAGGCAATGTCATTTGTCCATCACAACTTGTGAAGACAGCAGAGGCATCCACAAAATAGATCT
>CM025143.1:3544326-3571520 GCA_013467495.1 Gossypium gossypioides | reverse complement strand
GTTAAGTGTTTGATGGTGGTACCAAACGTGAAAACAACTCTGCTTTGCACAATATGGACAGAAAAATCCTACAATCCGGATAGTTTTAGGGCACAGATGAAAAGCATCTGGAAGACAAGGAAAAAATTTGAGATTCAGTTGGCAGGGCAAAATCTTTTTCTAATTGTGTTTGAAAATGAAGAAGATCTAGAGACAGTTATGGAGAGATGGCTATGGCTGTTTCGGAAAAATCTTGTACTGTTTGATCAGTTGGTTAAACCGATTGAAAAAAGTCAGATCCAACTTAATTCTTCCCCATTTTGGATTAAGATCGAACCGTGTTTACCAGAATTCGACAAAAAAGGTCTATTGCATGCCATTGGGGTTACTTTTGGAGGAGTAATTAAATCTGAAATCAATGGAGATTTGTGTCGCCTTAGAATCAAATTGGATGTGCAGAAACCCCTCCATAGAGGTATTTTCATCTTAATCAATAATCAACGGAAATCGTGGATCTCTTTTAAATATGAGAAGTTACCAATTTTCTGCTTTGGATATGAAAGAATGGGGCATGGTTTCAAAGACTGCCTTGGGCTAACTCCTGCAAAAAAAACAAAAAACAAAATTAAAGACGATCCACCATACTCTTTAGCATTAAAAATTGAACTAAATTTAATTGGGAATGAGAGTGTGAAATTTAATACACTCTAAAAAAAGATGATGCCTCAATGTTCTTATATAGGGGTCACGTAGACGCTACCTGAGTTTATTAAACAACCAAAAGATGGGAATGCTATGGTTTGGAGTTTACAAGATAAAATACAACCAACAGGATTAGAAGAAGTGGAGAAGAAGCAGGAGGAAGGGTCTGCAATGAAGAAAATTGAAAGGGTGAATGAAAGAAATAGTATGTTGGAAGATAAATCAAATACAATCAAGAAGACAAGCTAGAAAATAAATTGTCCAACGGTCTTGATGAATCAAAGTAATGAAGACATCATAATAAGGAAAAGGAAATCTGCAGAATTAGAAACTGAAGAATGTTGTACAGGAAATCCTTATGAAGACGAAGCAAAAAGAATGAAACATGAAAGAAAAGACGTACAAATTAAAGCTTCTTCAGTTGTATCGGTAGAAAACTCGAAACAAATTTATGTTCCCAACTTTTATGGATAGGTGGCTGCCAAAAGGCAAGCCGACCGGACGCAATGAAAACTATATGTTGGAATATCTGTGGATTGAGGAGTCCACAGGCAGTATGGAGGCTGCGGCATTAGCTGAAGCAACACAACCCCCAAATGGTCTTCTTAATGGAGAAAAAAATTGATGAGAAATGTATGGAAAATGTTAGAAGGAGATGTGGTTTTATGAATAAGATTGACGTAGAAGCAAAAGGTTCTCGAGGTGGGCTATGTTTGGCATGGAAAGGGGATATTATAATTAGCTTAAGAAGTTTCTCAAAAAGCCATATTGATGTGATAATTAAAGAGGAAAATGTCAATGAAGAATGGAGATTTACGAGGTTTTATGGTTCATCTTATGTAAATAACAAGAATGTTTCGTAGAATCTGTTAAGGAAACTAAGTCATAAACAAAATTATCCTTGGTTATGAAATCATGTATTCCTTTGAAAAAAGTGGAGGCATACTGAGGGAGAAGAGAAGAATGAAGGCCTTCTATGAGGCTTTAGAGGAATGCCAATTGATGGATATAGGGTATTCGGGGGTTTGGTTTACATATCAAAGGTGGAATCTACCGGAAATAAACATTAAGGAAAGACTTGATAGGGGAGTTGCGAATGAAAAATGGTTGCATCTTTTTCCAAAGGGCATCATTCAACACTTAACTCATTCGATATCGGACCATTATCCACTCCTTCTTAATACAAATAGTGGAAATATTTGTATGGGGATCCCAAGGTTTAAATTTGAGGCATGGTGGACCATGGAGGAGTCTATCGAACAAGAAATCAAGAAATCTTAGGAGTCATCAACAGGAATGCTAATTGAAAAACTTGAAAGGTTGAAGTTCAAATTGAAGAGATGGGCAATCACAATTAAAAAAGGTCGAGAAGGATTAAAGAGAAAGCTCACAAAGAAACGTGAAAATCTAATGGCGAAAGAAAGGGATGAAGATACGATGGCAAAGCTTATTGATACCAAAATTCAATTTAATATGGAGATTGATAAAGATGAAATGTATTTGGAACAAAGGGCACGGGCCAATTGGCTTCAATTAGGGGATAAGAATTCTGCCTTTTTTCACAAGTATACCCTAGTTCGTAGACGGATAAACACAATAACTAGGTTGGAATCAGACGAATGAAGAGAAAATTCTGACGAAACAAAGATCAATGAGTCTACTACTTTAATTTTTTAGAAATTATTTTCGTCTAATGGAATTGGGGATTTATCCCACCTACTAACGAGCATTGACATCAATATTTCCTCTGATATCAATACAGATCTATTATCAGCTTATAAGGTAGAAGAGGTTCATTCGATTTTGAAAGGAATAGGGTCTACTAAAGCACCAAGCTTTGACAATTTTTCGACATTATTTTTTTAGAAATTCTGGCACATTGTAGGTAAAGATGTCGAAACTTTTTGTTTGGGAATTTTGAATAATGGTAAGGATTTTGACTCTCTTAATCTAACGGATATTGTGTTTATCCCAAAAATCCTAAATCCTACAAGTCTTGTTAATTTTAGACCTATTAGTTTGTGTACAATTATTTACAAAATTGTGGCAAAAACAATAGCAAATCGCCTTCAAGAAGTCATTGGAAGATGTATTGACACTGCCCAAAGTGCTGTTGTCCCTAGAAGATTAATTTCTGACAATGTGCTTTTAGCCTATGAAATTCTACACACTTTTCGTCAGAAGCGTACCGAAAAAAAGGATATATGGCAGTGAAGTTAGATATGAGCAAAGCTTAAGATAGAGTTGAATGGGGTTTTCTAAAGGAAGTAATGCTACAGATGGGCTTTGCAGGGGAATGGGTGGCACTAATTATGACATGTATCTCCACAGTTTCTTATGCAGTAAACATTAATGGGAGAAGGAAAAACATTTTTAAACCTACTAGGGGGCTCCGACAAGGCGATCCACTTAGTCATTTCCTTTATCTGATATGGAGTGAGGGACTTTCATCTTTGATGAGACTAGCAATGAGAGAGGGCTTGTTAAAAGGAGCAAAAGCTAGCAGAAGAGAACCAGAGATATCACACTTACTTTTCGCTGATGATTGTATTCTATTCAGTGAAGCAACAAATAGAGGAGCGTTGATATTGAAAGAAATTATGAAGGAATATGAACGATGCTCAGGCCAATGTGTGAATTTTAATAAATCAACGATCTTCTATAATTTGAACACAATAGAAGGGAAAAAGAAGAAATCTCAACATTATTAGGTGTGAAAAGCTCAACAAATCTGGAAAAATACTTAGGACTCCCTACTGTGGTCGGAAGACGAAAGAAATAGTCCTTTCAAAATCTCAAAGATAGGGTTTACTTGCGAGTTGAAGCGTGGAGTACAAGGCTACTATTACAAGGGGGTAAGGAGGTCTTCATAAAATTAGTGCTCCAAGAAAGACCAGCAAAAAGGTTATTGGAAAAAAAAAGAATACATTGGTGTCAGTGGAAGCATATGTGCCGTTCAAAAAAAGTGGGGGGAATGGGTTTCAAAAGTATGGCTCAGTTTAATATTTCATTACTAGCAAAGCAAGGGTGGAGAATTTTAAATAACCCAAACTCTCTAGTTGCGCGAGTGCTCAAAGCAAAGTATTTTCCAAATGATGATTTTTTAAATTCGCGATTAAGAAATACAAGTTCTTATATATAGAGAAGTATCTGGGCGACAAAGGGTATTTTGGCGAAAGGACTTTGTTGAAGAGTGGGTACGGGTATGAATGTTTCAGTTAATAACGATTCTTGGATTCTAGACACAAAAAATCTCAAATGACCTTTGTTTGTTCATAATATGCGAGATTCTAAAGTTGCTGAGTTAATTGATAGTAATAAAAGAATATGGAAACGGGAGTTGATTGTCAATACCTTTACGGAGGAAGATGCTAAAAAAATCCTCCGTATCCCATTGGCGAAAGAACCCCATGAGGACTTTCTTGTATGGAGCGGTGAATCTTCGGGTGAGTACTCGGTTCGTAGCGCCTATAAACTATTACAAAATTCTAGTGAAAACCCTAGAGCTTATGCTTTACAAACCAACTACAAGAATTTCTACAAAAAAACTTTGGCTCCAAAATCTCCCTACTAAAATAAAGATTACAATCTAGAAAACATCATAGAATTATTTGCCTACACGGGTTAACATGCAGCACAGGAAGCTAGTTAACATTACAACTTGGCCCTAATGTGGAGGAGTAGAAACAATTTATCACCTTTTCTGCGAATGCCCTATTTCAGAGGAAGTCTGGACAGCATTATCAATCCCGAATATTGTAATGGATTCTATTATGGATTTTTTACAGTGGCTTACCTGGGTTTTTGTTCAGTATCCCCGTTTTCAATGCCGACTTTTCTACTATGTGCTATGGGCCATTTGGGAAGAAAGGAATGCTAGAATGCATAATAAGAAAAGTAGCACTGGTCAGGAAATAGCGAGCTTCGTCAATAATTATATTACCGAATTAAATGGTGTTAAAAGAAGAATTTCCATAATTTTAAAGGGGTTTAGAAAATGGACTTACCCACCTGGTAAGTCTGTAAAAATCAATTTTGACGGAGCATACGATAGGTGTCATTTCCAATCGGCTTCGGGGATTGTGGCCAGAAACAATGAAAGGATCGTCCTCTTTTCTTGTTTAGAAATTCATCAAGAGGTGGCCTTTGCCTTTGCTGTTGAAGCGCTTGCATGTCGTAAAGCAATCCAAATAGGAATCGAATTGCAGTGGTTGGAGACCATTATCGAAGGCAACTCATTATCAATAATCAAAAAATACAAGACAAAAAGTCAAGATAAATCGCGGGTAGGAGTATACATACATGATATTCAACAGATAACAGCTAGATCTAGAAATTGTGTTCATATATACTTCGATATCAGCAAACGCTTTAGCACATATACTAGCAACAGAATCGTTGAAAAAAAAAAGAGGTGTACCTAGTTAAAAGCGTCCCTGAATATGCCGAAAACCAAAATGAAAACGAAAAGGTGCGAGAACCGAAGTGAGAATGGCCGGAGAAGAGGAAATAAGGAAGGAAAGCCTCAAGGTAGATGAATAAGTTTTTTGGTGATAAAGCTTTCCTGAGAACTGAAACTGTCATAAAGAGAGAAATGATGGCTGATAGACAGGACGAGCATCAGTGATTTCTGATTGGGCAATTTTTTGGTGATATTTGTGTTATTCTAGATTATTCTGAATTATGTTTAGGGTGTTTTCTCCATGGGCCATTTTAAGTTTTGGGTCAATTTATTTGATTATGTTTTATTTCTTTTTGGATCGTTTGTTATTTAATTTTGTTTTATATATTAAATAAAGCCTAGTCTGATTATTAGTTCAAAAAATAATAATGGATCATTTATTTTATTTTGAATAGTTTTGGTTAAAAATTAAAACATAAAATTTGAATATTTTATTTTTTAATGAAATGAGGAAATATGTTATTTCAAAAATAAAACTTTGAAAAATACAATCAATTTAATATTTTCCACATTAAGTGATAAGTAGTTACTTATCATATTCAACAATTTTTGTTGAAAAATTTATATGAAGTGAACAATTAATATGGTAATCAAACACATTTAGAAAATTAAATGATTGAAAATTTTCATTTTCAATGTTTTAATGGTTTATCAAACACACCTAAGAAGGTGAATAATAAGCCAATAAGAAGTGGATATGTATTTCGAACCTCCAGAATAAGTGATAGACTTTTGTTTGGGCAACTTCCTTTGAACATAGTGTTTGTATGTGTGATGTGGGTATGCCCCTCTTATTGTATATTGCCAAAAAAGAGAAAATTATAACATTTTACTAAAAAAAGGAAAAAATATTTATATTTATTTTTAAAGAAATGCTAATTAAATTTCATCATTTAATTCAATTACCGAGCATAAATTTATGTCAATCTATCAAATATAATTTATAAAAAAAAATAACCTTTATTAAAGTTTACATCTGTATGTAGATACTTGCATGTAACTTCGATATTGAAATTTCTTTTAATTCATATTACAATTTGAGGAAGTGGATGGGAATATTAATGTAACATCCCACACCCGGCATAGACGTTTTGGTCGAATTTTGAGGAATTACCTTAACTTGCTTTAAACCTAGAATTTGATTTTAGAATCATGTGTTTTGACAGTATTAATTCTGACAAATTGTTTCTTGATTTTTAGGAAAATATTAAAAATATTTGTTTTACTTCAAAAAAACATTTAAGTGAATACTATATTTTGCAGTGGAAACTTTTGTGTTAATAAACTTTGAAAATCGTGTTTTAGTTGTAAAAACTGATAGTTTTGTAGTTTTAAAATAAATTATTACTAAATGCAACCAAAATCATATCAAAGCGAAAATAAAGTCTGAAAACAATTACAGTTCCAAAAAGTCCATTTAAACACAAAGTCTTTTTATAGAAAATCTAGTCACGATTGCCGTACGCCATCTGATCCTAAGTTAGGGTAATAAATACCCATCCAACCCCACACACCTATAAGTGAGCATAAGTCACTTTTAGAACAATCCAGTCAAGCTGCCATAAATAGATAAGTATGGCAATGCCACCAAAACAGATATGTGGTCTTAGCCACAAGATAAGACAGATTATTAAACTGCCAACACTTCATCTGTCTTATCAATATCCCACCTAGCTCAAGCAATACTAATTAGATATCAAATACATACATGTCAGATGCTAACACATCAGATTATAAAATCATGCTATTAGAAATTGTATAAACAGAGGAAGAATATCATATTTCATAACTATAAATCATACATAACACATTTCGGAGCCTACAGAGTGACTAATCTCAAATCGCACTTCTAATACGGACCTACTTAAATTTTACGAAAATTGGAACACATACCCGTGTGGCCCACACGACCTATTTGGCCCAACTCGTGTGGTCCACACAGCCTAACACACGCCTATGTGGCGTATGCAACCCAAATGACCCAACCCATGTGACCTACACGGCCTGGCACACGGTTGTGTAACGTCGATAATGAGCTTTTTGGCATCGCGTCGTTCGTTGTTATTCGAGGTTTCCATTACACACCTGGTCACTTTTCGATGCAAAACCAACCGTTCTAATTCCAGTACCTAAAATCATCGTTTAAGATGGACTAATTAGAAATAAATAACGAAATCAAGTCACCAATTCAACTACGAACAATTGAACATTCGCCCCTAACTCCAAAAACTAGCCCTTTAGCATACGATTACTTACCCAAACAGTAACAACAGTCCCAAAAACTCTCATATCTCGCTAGAAGAATTTCGTATGATTCGTGAACTTCTCTAATAGTATACCAAGACCAACAATTAGATCGAATCTCACAAACACACAGGCTCTTCCAAACCTTTCCCACGAAACAAAAACAACATTATCTAAAATTTAACAGAAACTACTTACGAAGATAAATATCGTACCAAGCGGAGGATCTCTAATTAAAAACATCTAGCAACATAAAAGGCAACAAGAAAATGGAGCAAAGAATGAAAGAAGGAAAGAAATAGTAAAAGGATGTACGACAAGGAAGGAAAATCCAAAAGAGAGAAACGACAGAAAGTCAGTCTTCAAAAACAAATGGAAAATAGAACATGGAGAGAAAGAGGGAATGTGAGAGACATGTGAGAAAATTGGGGAGAAATCTAGGATAATTAATTAAAAAAAGCTACTCATTACCTCCACTAAATCTAATTAGTTATCCTATCAGATTTTCCCTTAGAGTTCAAATTTTATCCAAACTCCACCACATGGGTGGCACCACCAGGAAATAGAAAAAGTATTCCCATTTGCACTCCCAGGGATTCAAACACGAGACCAAAGGGTAAGCTGAAGTCTTATTAACGAGGAATTGAATGAGAATAATAAACAAATAGAAATATTATAGTGTTGGGGAGAAAGTAATGCAAAACCAAGCTTTGTTAACGCAATTTAGATACAACAATCCTACGCCTACAGAGCCTTACTCAAAGTGTATTGTTATTCAATAGATCCAATCAAAACGTCCCTACTGGCTATAAATAGGACCTCATGATGGTAATACATCGATTATAAATAGGGCCAATCAGTAAGAAATAGCGGCTTGATAAGTATTATGAAACAGTCAATATGTCTTCTAGAGTAATCAATAAGTATTTTGATGCAATCCTCCAAATTCAAAAATAACCGATAGGGATTGAGCAACTTATCCCATTAAACCAACTCAAGGTCAACCATCATTCATTCGTCCAATGAGGTATTGAAAAAGATTTATTTAACCAAATAACCAACTGATATGACTCATAAGAAACATAATCTTATTTTTTCAAAGATGTTAAAAAAACTATTTTACTGGAGCAAGACTTTATTCAAAAACCTATTTAAACAACTCATAGAACAAAAGAGGGTAACAATTGGTTCCAAAATACATTATAACAAGACACGTGACATTCAAAGGTTCCAACAATCTCCCCTTTGGCATTTTGAAAAAACCAAAACAACAAATGCATCACAACCCCCCTAAGAACAAGTAAGGAATAAAGAGAACACAAGAAATATTTATGAAGCCAATAACAATATAAATGAAAATCCAAAAGTCTAATAAACTTGTGCATATAAGAAAAGAACATTTAACAATCGAGTTCGGCATAACGAAACTGAATAAAAGAAACAAACAAGAAAACAAATATAAATAGTAATAAGAACAACAACAACATAATAATAACTAAAACCTCTAGCAATAACCGACCATGCATTTGGCAAAAGTTCGATCTCCCCTTTTTATCCAAAATGCCAGATCCTTTCCCCTCATCACCAATTCGATGATTTCAAGTCTCGAATCAAATCAACAAACTAAGCCTTGTAAGTCTGTAACCATTGAATCTCAATGTTGATAATATCAATTTTAGTCCTCAACACAATCAACACTTAGGCTTTTTACACCATATCTACACTTTCCGGAGCACCTAGTCCTTCGCCTGTTGGAATAATTGGCGGAAAAAGTGTAACAAGGAAAAAGTCATTTACATGACTCACTTTAAAAACCTTGCTCAAAATCTTGAATTCTTTTTATCTTCAGTCACTACATTATTCTTCAATTTGATATTAAGTTGTCAAAGAAAAATTTGATAGATTAAAGACGGGAAAGGAAGGAACTCACAAGTAGAAACAGATTCTACATGTTTGACAATCTGATCGAAAATAAATTGCCCGATATGAAACCGACTTTCCTTACCAACTTTGTTAAGAAGACATGTTAAAGGCTTGTTGATAGAGGACTTGTGAATTGCCAAAAGCCAGTTGTGAATGGTAATTTTGTGTAGAACGCAATACTTTGAAGTCAATAAGACAGGTGATAAGATATTATTAGCAAGCTATGCTCGAACAAACCCGCTTGTAAAAATATTCAAAATCTTGTTATAGTCATTAGTACAACCATAATGAATACCCGAATTCTCTAAAAATTTATTGATGATATCAAGAGTAAAGGTATACATATTTCCCCTGGACTTTAACATGATGGAAATTTGATGAGCCCTCAATATCCATATCACATTGCAAATTGCAGTAAAATTCTTGGATAATTTCCTTCACATATGATTGAATGTAAGTCACAAATTTAAGGAAGTCCATGTTTTCAAAAAGATAAAATAGTGAGTATTTCTCAAAATTATCCACTAAAATATTTCTCTCATCAACACACTTTTATTCAAACACCTTTTCTTGACGTTTTTTTAGCCAAGATATCCACAAAATCGAGACAGGTTATCTAAACAAAGTCCCCAACATTTTTCAAGCAAACATCTATTTTTCTTTTGGAACAATTCATCGAACTAGGAGCCAAGTCTCCTATCTTCCGTTTTTGAACATTTGAGCCAGAGTCTCACTAGCATTCCCTATTTGAAAACTATCCCTACGTTCAAAAGAACCAGAATACTTATTGGATTCTTCATCTACCTCACCTCTACTCATTGTTCCAAATTCTGTTGGAATGTCAAATGGAACTAATTACTCTTTTTTAATTCAAATCGTGTCTTGATCAAAGTCGGCAAGATTTTCTTTTGATCCTTTAAAATATTTTGCAACAAGCTCAAGTCTTTTTAGATAATTGAAAGACTGTTGTAGTTGGGAAAATATCTCATATATTTTCTCGATCACATTAGTAAAAGAATGTGGTTGTTTGAAAAACCCTCCAAGTTCATGTTTGAGCTAAGAATCTTCAGCAACTTTGGTTGGGGAGTCAAACAAACTCCCTGATTTCTTTTGAGCAGTCCATTTGACCCTTGCCATTAATCAGGTATTAAAAGTTATCTTAAAGCAAAGTAACCAAAAATGAATACCCAAAATAAAAGAGAAAAAAAATCCTAAGAATAAAATAGAATGAGCCTTATCTTATATAAAGCAGTAGTTAGATAGCTCTTAAATTCCTTTAATGACTCACAAAACCCAAATCTTATTACCAAAGAGTGGAGTTTAAATCAACAATAAGTTCCTCTAAAAAATAATCCTAAGGGCGAAAAATCAAGAAGGGAAAAAAAATTAATGTTTAGTCATAAATTACACAAGTCGAGAGAATTCCTCAAGCTCTCGGACTGTGCAACACCCAAACTTTTGGTAAAAATATCAACAGGTCGTGTCTTAGTTGGAATGTACTTGAGTTCAACTGTTTTATTCTCCACTAATGAATAAAGTGGTGGTGTATATCAATGTGTTTTGTGTGTAAGTGCAATACTAGATTTCTCGATATATTGATGGCGCTTGTACTGTCACAATATATAGTTAGAACATGAGTTGAAATATTGTAGTCTTGTAAAATTTGTTTTCATCCAAATAAGTTGTGTAAAACAACTACCTACCACAATATATTCAACCCTAACTGTTAATAGGGTGATGGGGTTTTCTTTCTTGTTGTGCTAAGACACTAGATTATTCCTTACAAAGAAACACCCCTCAGAGGGACTGTAACACCCCAATCCCCGAAGGTCGATTGAAGTGTTACTCTAACAGAAAACAAACATATGCCTAATTCGATTTTCAGTTCAACTATGATACATATTAACTTAACTAGGAGGAGCCTCCGAAAACTTATTCAAAACACAAGTTTATTTAACAGCATACGCAATAGAATAAAAGTAAATGGATTTAAAATCTTTTTGGTTGAATTTTTTCTTTAAAATACAATACTAGTAGTAATGATTACTTATAAACAGTTGATGTATACCAGTAGAAACCATTTTACAGATTAGAACTTAACAAACTTTAACAAATCCCTCAAATGGGTAACATTCTTATAAAGCAGTAATTGAATAAGAAAACTATTTATTATAGATTCATTTTCAGAATAGAATTACATGCCACCCCCAAAACATATGCATGTTACAAAACAGAAATAAACGAAGCTCACTATAGAGAATGCTTATTCTGGCTTAGTCCATTCAACAAGCTTGTAATGAAGATCATCTGGAAAGAGGGAAAAAAAAGAGGGTAAGTTCAAAAGAACTTAGTGAGTTCTAACAAGAAAACCTCAACACTTAAATAAGAATAGATACATTGCAAGTTTATAACACAGACTAATATATTAGACTTTATACGCCGAGACATACGGGCGAACACTCTCATCTCATAGGCGAACACTTAACCTTTTGGGCAGTTTCCTATATCTTGTGCATACCATCTTTCATAACATTGGGCGTACACTTTTATCCTTTCCTCCACTTATCACTATAACCTTAACAGAACTTATGCTTCGCCATTATTACAGTCTTTTCTCACAAATACCTTTGTATCACAACCTCTCCTCAGGCGAACTCATAAATACTTTCAAAACTTACTAGGGAAGATTCAATATTTCAATTATCAATTCTTATCAAATACACTACGATCTTAACGCGTCAACAAGAATCAGAACATACTTTCTTAACATTTACCCTTTCTTTTTTATTAACTGATATACATATCACACAACACATATTGTATCGTATTAGTTTATTCCTTTCAATACATAACATATCATATAACACATACATAGACATATTAACCCACTCTTTCAAAACCTTCTTTGGGTTGAACCTCGGATTTCACATATCAGAATAGATCTTTTATATCATATCATTTCGAACACCTATATGTTCTTATGAATACATGACTCTTTTTCATGGTTATCAACTAGCATGTCTTACCGTAGCCAACACTCATAATGTTAGGCTGGTTAGCAACAAGTGTGCCCTACCAAAACTTAACATTCACGCCAACTAGTTAGTAACTAAAATACTATACCAGTGGCTGCCAAACTGGTTACCAACAACTATCATATCCTACCAGTTGCCCATCATATATCTCCATTTGGTTAGCAACTAGCATGCCCTACCAGTGGGCACATATATCTGCCATTCTGATTTGAAATTAACATGCCCTACTAGTGGCTCATCTTATCTGGATGCCGATTTCATACCCCAAGGAAGTAATACATGTTTTATGCCATGATCATGCACACATACACACACAAACAATTACATATAACAAATTTCAAAGTTTCAAGTCCAGGTCCTCACTTGGACTTTATCTATGACAACCATACTTTAAGGTTACACAAGATAAAATGCAACAGAGAGAGAAATCATATAGTTTGGATACTCACAGATGATCTCAATGAAGTTATTCTATCACTATTACTACATGCACAACTCTTTCTTTCTAATCGATCACTTGTTGCTTCTTCTCTAACGAACTCCTCTTAATAGGATTTTAAAGTGTAACAGAAAAAAATAAAAGAGAAGGGAAAAACCCCCCACTACGTAGGTTTTCACTGATATTTATATCTTACAACTTTCTCTATCAGGAATAACATAACATATAGTTAACATGCAAAGCTAACTCCATTCTATCATGGCCAACATAATCATTACAGGCTATAATACATCAAGAATAATCATAACACTTTGGTATATTTCTAATTGAATTTCAGTTAAAACACAACTAAAACTAAACAGAATTCACACGTACACAAACAGATAACATTCAGATCCACAATCTTACAATATTTTACTCACGTACATAAACAAAAGGTCTTAACACAGAGTCTTTCCAAAAGAAACACTGATTGGCGAGTTCCTTACTATGACCATGCCAGACCATAAAAATTATAACTTAGACTTCGCCCAAACAACATATCTTAACAAACTTACTTTAAAATCATACAGTCCACCATTCATGGCGCATAACTAATACAAACACCACATTGGCGTATAAAACATAAACCAGTGTTACCTTAACATAAATCTTAACTTAACTTTAGCTTATACAATTCATCAATAAGACTACGTTGGGTGGGGTATTACAAGTACTTTTACAATCATCTACACTTTTAGCCCAATTCACGTCATTATATCCTACAAATGCCATGCTAGGATTTTTGGTGAACCACAAACCATAATTAACCACACCTTTCACATATTTAATAATATGTTTTGTTTCTTTAATATGAGACTCCTTCAGGTAAACTTGTTAACAAGCGCAAGCACCTACAATTTGACAAATGTCGAGATTGCTCGTTTTTAAATATAGAATACTTTAAATAATAATACGATACATTAGGCTATCAACCGAGACTCCTACCTTGTCCATTATAAGTTTATCACTAAAACTCATTAATGTTCTAGCATTTTTGGCTTGGCCAATATTGAACTTCTTAACCATGTTTGAAGCATACTTTTCTTGACTAATAAAAATGCCTTGAAGTTGTTTGACTTCTAACCCAAGAAAGTATGTGAATTCCCTAACCATAATCATTTCAAACTCCAATTTCATGAGCCAAACAAATTCATCTTTGGCTCTTTTAGAGGTGGACCCAAAATAATATCGTCAACATAAATTTGAACTTAAGTAATACTCTGTTCGACTTTCTTTACAAATAGTGTCTTATCAACACTACCCCAAACATACCCCTGTTGTAATAGATATATAGACAAGCGTTCGTACTATGCCTTCAGAGCTTGTTTAAGTTCGTACAATACTTTAGACAACTTGAAAACATTATCTAGATAGTGTGGATCGATGAACCCTTTTGATTGTTTGACATAGAATTCTTCGTTAAGCCATTCATTTAGGAATACACTTTTGATGTCCATTTGAATAGTTTTATATCAAGATAACAATTAACAACCACTAAAATCTGAATAGATTCTAACCTTGTTATTGGAGTAAATTTTTTGTCAAAATTCACCCCTCGACCTATGTATACCTTTGAACCATTAAGCGAGCCTTATTCCTTGTAATGTTTCAATGCTCGCCACTTTTACTCTTAAAAATTCATTCAGTGCCTATTGCGTTACATCCTTGTGGACGAGAAACAAGTTTCCAAACCTCATTTCGAACGATTGTTGTAAATTTTCTTGTATTGCTCCAAACCTATGCTCATTTCTTAAGGCATCATCCACTATTTTTGGTTTAAAGGTTGAAACATAACATTCAATGTTGATTAAATCTCTAAAGTTTATTTGTTCCCCTTGTTCTCCTTTCATCAATAATGTTTCCAATGACATTCTCCAGAGGATGGTTCTTGAAAATTTTGGTTGGAGGTTTAATCTTGTATTCTTTCTTGACTTCTTGCTTATTAGAGAAGATTGTCTCTTTCTACCTATTGTTGGACCGGTTTTTGGATTCTCTATTAGATCATCTTCTGATTGATCTTTTTTAAGGACAAGTGAATTATTAATAATCATATTTATTAATTCCAAAATAGTCTTAGTTCGAGTATTGTATACTCTATAAGCATGACTGTTAATTAAGTATCCCACAAAGATACTGTAACAGATAATTTTCAGTGAAATTAGAACAGTGGTTTCGGGGACATAAGTTCGACGAATAAATTATATTTTATTTTTTATTTAGTGTCTATGAGATTTTATTTAGGTCGTATTAAAATTTCATTAAGAAATTTTGATGATTGCATGATTAATTGAGTAAAAAATGACTAAATCGTAAAAAGTGTAAAAATGGAGTTCTATAAGTTAAAAGGGTCAAATGGCTATGAAAGCTTAAAATAAAGGACTTGAATGGTAAATATACCAATTAAGGTGATAGTGGACGTTTATGGACGTGGTTTTGATGAAATTATTAAAGTTGTTAAAGGTTAAAATGGAAATTAGGTAAATTAAGCTTAAACTAAATAAAACAAAATTGTCTCATATTTCCCATTCAACACCCTAAATTGATGTTAGCCATTAAAGGAGGAAGAGAATTTGGCCAAGCTTATTTCTTCTTGCATGGTATGCATTCAAGCTCCGTTTTTAATTATTTTTATGTTTTTGAGTTCGTTTTAGCTTAATCTAGCTAGCCTAGGGATCAATTTGTAAAATTTTTAAAGGTTGAGGGTTATGTCATGAATTTTCTTGAATGGTTTTTATGTTAAATGGTAGTTTATGAATCTTTGTTGAGAAATAAACAAGTTCTGTAAAGTAATTTTTTATAAAATTTACATTTAGTGATATCAGAGCTATTGTTTAATCAGTTTTCAGACTGAACGTAGCATGTATGGAGTCTAGAAATACATGTCATTATATAACCTACGATAGTGTGATAACTCCTAACTCAAATTGAACTATGTTTTCATATAGATAAAATGTCATCCAACCGAGCCAATTCTAATGAAGTTGAAAGTAATGCACAAGCCTTCCTTCATAAAGCAGCTTCTAGTGGTAGTAGGCCCGCGTCTAAGGGCCAAGGAGGAGAGGCTAAAGAAGCCTTTCTCCAGATGATGTTCAAATGGTTTACAGAGTTCGTGAGAACAAACCTAATGGCTTAACGACCTCCACCCCCACTCGTACCCCAACCTGTCCCCATAGTTCCTTAGGTTTTGGAACAAACACGTACAAACAAGCTTCTAGTTGATAAAATCTGGAGGTATGAGGCTGAAGAGTTTTGTGGTACATCCGAAGACGATCCAGAGAAAGCTGAGTTCTGGTTAGAAAACACAGTGAGGGTTTTTGATGAATTATCTTGTACACCTATTGAATGCCTGAAATGTGTTGTATCGTTACTAAAGGACTTAACGTATTAGTGGTGGAATACATTGATTGCGATAGTACCGAGGGATCATGTAAATTGGAAATTCTTTTAGACAGAGTTTCAGAAGAAATATGTTAGCAAGTGATTTCTCGACAAGAAATGTAAAGAATTTTTGGAATCAAAATAGGGTCATATGTCAGTGGCTGAGTACGAGAGAGAATTTGTATGACTCAACAAATATGCTTGGGAATGCATACCATCTAAAGCTGTCATGTGCACACGATTTTAAGACGGTCTAAATGAAGATATTAAGTTGCTAGTCAGGATCCTTGAGCTAAAAGAATTCGCAGTTCTGGTTTATAGAACACACAAGGCTGAGGAGCTTAGCAAAGTGAAAAGAAAAGAAGATTTTGAGGCTTGTGATACGGGAAAACGACCTATGGGAAAATCATTCTCATCTCCATCAAATAAAACAAAACAATTTCATAGTTGTTCATCAGCTTCAGGAGGTTATTCTGGGAGAGATAAAGGAAAGCAGCATTCGAGCTCGAAACTTCAAACATCTGTAGCTAGTGTGGTTAGTGTCAGAAACAACAAGCCTGATTGTCAGCAATGTAATAGGCGACACTTCGGTGAATGCAAATTGAAAGACGAGTTGTGTTTTAAATGTGGTTCCTATGATCATTTTCTTAAAGATTTCCCTGAAAGATCAAATAAAGAGAAGGCTCAGAATATTAGTTCATGTAATATAGCTGTGAGAGGGAGACCACCCCGAAACACTGGCAATGCGGGTAACAGTCAAAGTGGAACCAAAAATTCTGCTATTAGATCTGAGGCACGGGCACTAGCTAGGGCTTATGCCATTTGTGCTCGAGAGGAAGCTTCAGCACCTAATGTGAGCACTGGTATATTTTCTATCTTTGATATTAATGTTAATACTTTGGTTGACCTGGGGTCAACACATTCATATGTATGCACAACTTTAGTGTTAGTTAAGAAAATACCTTTTGAATCTACGAAATTTGTGGTTAAAGTAATGAACCCTTTAAGTCAGTATGTGTTAATTGATAAAGTCTGTAAAAACTATCCTTTAATGGTTTGGGGTTTCAACTTTCCAGTTGATTTGATGTTGCTACCATTTGATGAGTTTGACGTGATTTTGTGAATGGACTGGTTAACTTTACATGATGCTGTTGTCAACTGTAGACAAAAGCATATAGTGTTAAAATGTCAGAACGGAGAAAGAATTTGGTTAGTCTATACAAGGGATTAAAATGATTAGGTTTCAAATTACAAGCTTAAGGACTAAATTGTAAAAAGTTCAAATATTAGGGGCTAAATGGTAATTTTTCATAAATATGAAATGTTGATTAAGTTGAATACTAGAAGTATCAAATTGATTAAAATTGTCTATTTAGATCAAGATAAACCATGTATGGACCTAGATCAAGGCAAAGCAAAAGCTTCGGATTAGCTCAATTTAACTTCTACACCATTAGTCGTCGAAGTAAGTTCGTATGAACGTTTATCGAATTAATAATGTTTAATTTAAATGTTTACTATGTTATTTTTAATGTAAATGGGTTAATGTATAATCCTATCAATGCTATGATGAATTAACAGATATTGAGTCCCGGTTGAACCTTAGGAATTCGTAGGATACAAATGACATGTCATTAGGTATTTCATGTTTCTGGTACTAGTTTTGAGTGTCCTATTGATGCCTGAGGTCCTGCATTTGCTGCGGATACTCCACAGCTCGTGTAAGCAACATCGTGTGGCTTACATTCTAACCCACAACTCGTGTGAGCAATCCCATTTCTCAGCTCGTGTGAGCAATGATGTAAAAGAAATGTTATGGTTATTTATAACGGCACACTTCATTTGAGCTTTCCCCAGTATCCAATGAAATTCTAGATGGTTCAACGGGCAAGAAAAGGGAATGAAATGGTAAGTATTCAAATGGAATTAAGTATAATTTTATGAAAAGAATGCATGAAGTAGATGATGAATTTCATATAGAAATTGACTCATCTTATGGTTAATACATTTGAATTATGTACAAGTGAGATAACATGTGTATTTGATGGTGATGTGATGTATAGGCTTATATCAAGCTTATGGTTTTGGTTGACATTATACTTATGCTTTATATTATGCAAATGCATTGGTAAGTTGTGTTTAGTTTATACGAGCTTACTAAGCATTAATTGCTTACGTAGTTTATTTTCTATGTTTTATAGATTGTCAGAAGCTCTATTTGGTTGGAAGCTTGTCGGAGATCTATCACACTATCCAAAAGTCAATTCAGTAGTTTTTATGCATTTTGGTCAAGGTTTATAATGACATGTACAGGATGGTTTATAATGGTGTTTTTGATGAACATGTAAAATGGTAACCTGGTATGTTTGTGCTTGGATGTTTGTGGATTGTTGATAGACTTATAATGCTTGCTTAGGTAAGTCATTTTGGTCACTTATAAGTGCATGTATATAAGGTTCCTTTGGAAAGTTTGTAATGGCTTCATAATGGTCTTTCATGGTATCTTTTATATGTTCTGGGAATGGCTAATTGAGGTATGTTTTAATACCTAAATGGTCTAAAATTGAATGGAATTAAGATCTTGATGTGGCAAATATATGTGTCTAGATGATACTTTGGTGCTTTGAAAATGTGCATGTTTGGTCTAAATATTTATGCATGGAATGGTTTTGAAAATGGTTTGATTTTAGGTTATTTTAGGTCCACACGACTTGAGACACGGGCTTGTAACTCAGCCGTGTGAGGCACACGACCTTGCGACATGGCCATGTGTCATCTGATGATTTACTTAGGTTTCAAGTCAATGAGTTACACGGCCTAATACACGGCCTGTTACATGGTCGTGTGGGGCAACTCAGAGAGTTACACGGTCTAGCACATAGCCGAGCACACCCCCATGTGACCCAAAATAAAGAGTTACACGGTTTAGCACACGTTCAAGCACACGCCCGTGTTACCCAAAATGAAATCTCTCACACAGCCTAGACACACGTTCATGTCTCCTGCCCATGTGATTCAATATCAAAACAGTCTTTTGCACAGCCTGCCACAAGGCTGTATGGCTCACACAACCTGACACAAGACCATGTGGCATCGACAACCATCAATTTTCGTTACACACCTGGTATAGATTCAACATAGAAGAAAAAAAAATGACTCCAGAACCTAAACACAATAAACCAATGACCAAGTAAATAATTATTCCCCAAATGAAACACTCGAATTAACGCACAAAATAGAGTTACGTCGAAAAGCTTCGACACAAAAACCCCAAACTCAAAAATTAACACATACATTCGCACGATACAACAAATTGAGACCTAAAGCGTTGGGGGATTGTTTTCCTCAAGATCTTCGCCTAAAAGAAGACCAATCGAACACTTAAACAGAGAATTCAAGCAAATTAAGCATAAAACCAATTTTGACCTAAACGAACGAGAGCGAACGTTATAGAAATTCAGCCACAAAACTTATGCAATTAACCTTTCAATCGAAAGATAACGAACTACGCAACTTCCCCAAGAAACAGCAACAAAAATTTAACGAAAAGAAATCAAAGAACAAGCAATAAAGAGGAACGAGAGGAAGTAAAAACAACAGAAGAAAAAATGAGAGAAAAAAACGTAAAAGGAAAAGCGGAAAGAAGGAAACAATTTAATAAATTTAAAATAACTAACTTTTTTGGGAGTAGTAAAAACAAATATGTTCTCTCTTCGCTTACTCAAAGACTCAAACACAAGACCAAAGAGTACACTAAAGCTTAATCATTGACCCACCAGGCTCATTCTTGACACAAGTTAACGCAGAAATAAACATAAGTCGAAAGTCCATGGATATGGGTTAAGGAAAAACAAATAGTAAAACTTTAAAAATGGAGGCTTGAACCCCTAATCTCAATCACATAATCAAGGCCCTAAACCACTAAAATGGATACAAATCTATTGATAGAATTAACAAACAAACGTTCAAATTTTAGGGTGTTACAATAACCAACTACTCTCAGAAAATTACAAACTACAGATACATTTTTGGGCGCATTCCATTCAAGCACTGATTTTATCTTGGTGAGGTGAAATTTAATACCATCAGTGGAGACAACATGTCCTAGAAAATGTACCTCTCTAAGCCAAACTCGCATATACTAAAATAAGCATAAAATTAATTATCACATAAAGTTCTCAGCGGGGTGAAATTTAATTCCATTCCTCGTGACCAATCTCATTCTTAGAGTAAATTATTATGTCATAGATAAAAAACACAACAAATTGATCTAAATTCGGTTGAAATACCTTGTTCATCAAATCCATAAATATAACAGGCGCATTTCTCAATCCAAAAGGCAATACCAAAAATTCATAGTGACCATACCTCGATCGAAAAGCTATCCTAGGTACATCATCACCTTTAATCCTTACTTGGTAATATCTAAACCTCAAATCAATTTTGAAGAAAACATTAGCCTCACTTAACTGATCAAATAATTCTTCAACCCTTGGCAGATGATATTTATTCTTTACTGTGACTTGTTCAATTAGTAGTAATCTATACATAGGCGCATAGTTCCATCTTTCTTCTTTACAAACAGAATTGGTGCATCCCACGATAACACACTTGGTCTAATAAATCCCTTATTCAAAAGATCTTTTAACTCATTAAGCTCTAATGGTGCCATCCTATATAGAGTATAAGAAATAGGTGTTGTAACAGGATCCAGTTCAATCAAAAACTCCACCACTCTCTCACGAGGCATTCTAGGAAGTTCCCCAGGAAACACATCTGCAAATTCTCTTAATACTTGAACTTGGCTAACCTCTTTTCTTGATTTAAATGAATACATGATATAAGCCAAATAAGCATCTACACCCTGAATAATCATTTTTCTAGTGAACATTGTAATAATTATCTTGTTTGCCAATCCAGTCTGTAAACCAGGCATCATCACTTCTTTACCCTCAACATTTCTCAGACGTACACTTCTATTTCAAAAATCAACCATAGCATTGTGTCTTGTCCATCAATCTAACCCCAAAATTGCATAAAACTCATGAAAACTTAACAACAACAAATCTACTAGAAAAATATGCTCACCAAAAACTAAAAGACAATTTATTATCAATTTATTCACCACAGTACTCTGACCCAAGGGATTTGTTACTAGTACATTCATTTCAGAGTATACTACCTTAATATTAAACCTTTTATAACCTTAGAACAAATATACCAAAGCATAAATATTGTTTCTAAGAACAAAAAATTTATTATTTATTACTTCAGGCAGATCAACATCCCTCTTAGCTTTCATCACATAAGCTCTTGCTAATACTCCAGAACTTAGCTTACTAAGATTTCTCCTCTGTCCTCCCAGTACCAAACCAGATTTATCTGTCATTCCATATCTACTCTCATGTTGAATCTTTTAAGGACTTCTAATTGATTGTTCAATGCTTACTTCAATCTTAGATAGACAATCTTTAACCACATGATCTTTGGACCCACATCCAGAACATGCCCCTAAACGTTTCCTACATTCACCACCATGATTCACATTCACTTTTCATCATTCTAAAACCACCAGAACTTGCCATAGAAGCAGATGATCTACTGAATCATTCACGTTTGAAACATTGTAAACTGTGAATCTTTTCTCAAAGCTAAAAAAAGTTTGATCTCTAGGTTTCTTATGGGCTATTGCTGTCATTACTGCAATAGTTTTACATTCAGCTACTACAACCAATACACAAATCTCATCCCTTAGTCCCTATTGAAATTTATCACACATTTCTTTTTCAGTCTAAAACATGTTCTTTACATAACGACTAAGTCTGAGAAATTCCCTATCATATTCCATAATTATCATTCTTCCTTGCCTCAAATACAAGAAAACCTTCTTCATTTGTTCAACATATATTTGATTAACATATCTTTCTCTCTAGAAAGAAGGCTTAACTAATTTTCTTAGGAGTAACACTAACCAAGGCTTCCCACAATTCGTAAGCTTCTTCTTCTTCTAAAAACGATATAATACATTTTAGTTCTTTTATTACCCTACACAGATGAAATAACCACTGCTTAGCCATAGCAGGATCATCACATTTGTCTCCAAGGAACTCCTTGGCACCTCTTTTTTGGATTTCTCTTATAGGGTCAACCTTAGGTGAAGCCATAATAGGTATTGAAGGAGCAAGGTGTGCTAGATGAACCACCTCAGACTGTGTTTACTGTGGCTATAGTGGTTGAGGCTCTTGATTGTTTCCCATAAACTAATCGAATAATTGTGTCATCATAGTGAAAAACACATTCCTAGATGCATTCCCTGCATTTCCTATATTATTAGCACTAGTAGCTTGTTCTTGTGTAAGCATATGACTTTCAATTTCCTCACCCGTGGCTTCTCTAGAACCGTCAAACATTTTCTTATCTCACTATAAAAGAAAATTGAACTTAGTTAAAAACACTAAATACTAAGTTAGAGGTGTACTATGCATGATGAGGTGTGACACAACCATCAATTTTTCGAGAATCGACTAAACCTTGGCTTTGATACCAACTTGTAACATGCCAAACTCGATCCTTTAGGAGGATCCGAGTATGTCGTGTCACTACTTAGAAATCATTATCTTAAACTGTTTCTAGCTTAAACTTTATAAAACCATAGTTTGAATTATGGCTAATATAGTAAAAAAAAGTAAAGTACTAGCCAATTGGCGTATAAGACGCAATAATATAATACACTTTAAAACCCTTGAAATTTTACTATAACTTCATTAGAAACGTAGTTTATCAAACATAAGTTTTAAATACAATTTTTTTCTAAAAAATAAACATCTTAACATTACCTTATCATGTCATGCATACTACAAAATAATAGAAGTCTCACAACTATAGAGGTCCTCTGGCGTAGTCTAACAAAATTTCCTTTCCTTTTCTTCAACAGTAAGCCTGAAAAGAAAAAGTAACTAAATAAGTTCAAAAGAACTTATTAAGTTCCAGTAGAAAATATATCAATAGTTACTAATACTTTAAGTAGATCTTTTCAAAGATTCAAAAATAATCACACAAATTCGCCAGATGGTGAGTACCATACACAGATAGTCTATATGTCGGTTTACTTTTTCTTTGGCGTATACAATACGCCCATATGACCATACAGACAAACCTTTTTCATGTCAGCCATATGCCCAAATCCTTAGTCAGATTCATATCATAAATTCCATTTATATTCCTTTGGTTTGTATCCTTTGTCGTGATTTTCCAGTCTGGTTTGAAACATACTTTTGCCCTACTAGAGGCAACACAACCATTTTCATATATTGCGACATGTCAGTTCAATGTACATTCCATTGAAGACAATGCTATGAATATACTTCCTTAACATCATTTTCATGATTCAGAAGTAGAAGGTAGTGGCTTAAGCATGAAGAATGGTTCTTACACTTTAACACAAACCTTACAGACTCAGACTAACAACTCTAAACAACCATATTTCGTTTACACACATTTCACTTTTTCAGAGTATAAGTACTTACCTTATATGGAATATGAAGCAAGAATACTACACACATGGAAGTAAGATGGAACTTACCAGAAATACAACAATGTCTATAAAGCAAGACCTTTGCCTTTGTCACTTGGCCCTTCAATAGCGTCTTGAGCTAAAATGTGGATAATTACACTTATCAGATCATTACTCCATTGAATACAAACATGCATGCAAGAAACACTAACATAAACTAGAATCAGGAAGTTTCCTTCCTTGCATATAATTCTAACACTTATGCATACAGAGTTAAAAATACGTAAATAACTATAAAAATAATCTAGGTCTCATTAGTATTTACCAAAGAGTTAAAACATACGTAGGAGTTGGCTGAATACAGTGAACCCAACCTCAGCAAGGTTTTTGGACTTAAGCTTTGATAGAGAATGTAAATAAAATCAAGAAGAAGATGAATGCAAAGAAAGCACAAAAGTTTATTGGTGAAGATAATGATATCCTTATATACCTAAACACGAAAATAAGGTTTAGTGGAAGGATTAAATTATTCCACTAACACTATTGATTTTCGTGATTAAGTGCGCTTATCATAATTTAAGTCTTATCAACTACAATATCTTAGTTCCACTCTAACCAATCCTCACTAGAATAACTAAATAGTTTTATAAAAATAATAAACAAATCTATGAAACTACAAATTTGGCGACTTCGCCAAAATATTTGGGGTGGCGTATACTCAACAGAAGAATCTGTCAAACCACTGATCTTGCCAAAACATAGATTTCGCCAATCAGTGCATACACATAATCCCATACTTAGCCACAACTAATACTTTACTTACTCAAAATTACAATTAGTACAAAAAAACAATAACCATAAATAGAGACTTCACTGGGCGGGCATTACACATTATACTTTACCTAATACATTTCTATTAATCCATTTATTTAATTACCTATTTAGCTTAATTTATTCAATCATATATATACATGTTACATTCACAACTACCATTTGCAAAAGCACCTTTTTATTATATACATACATATGATAATTCACATACTAACTTAGCATTCATATAATTAAATCCAAATGCCAAAAATATTATTCAACATCATTAAATCTACCTAAACATCAAAATGACTTAACTAGGTACATGCCATTTAACTAACAAAAAAATGGTACAAAAACATTGTTGAGTTCGGGATTTTGTTTGGATGTTGAAGTTAATGCTCGGGATCTCGCCTTAAACCTAACTTGCGCACAGAAAACAGACTATACACTGAGCAGTAAAACTCAGTGGTATTTCTATAACTCAAGAAGTAAAATGAAAAATATGTCAATTAACACATTTAAACTAATATTTCATCTAACCAAATATCAACACCATACTATAAAGAACTATTTATGTCATATATTCTAATCTTTACATATTCAACCAATCGGTATGAGAATACATCGTATTAACATATCAATTCATGTATTGAATCAATTGTTTCATCCCATTTTCATATCCATTTCCCCGGACTTATAAATTCGATTTACATAATCATTCTCAGAAGTAATTCAGTTCATATAACATTATCAAATTTCCATTTTAAATCCTTACTAACCTGACACAGACTTGGATAGATACGCGAATCAAACTAACAAGCAAATATGGCACCCAGTGCCTCATTAAGAAATATGAAGTAAATATATTGCGCCCAGCGCTCATAAGTATGATCAAAGTGAAAATTGTGTCTAGCACTCATTAACACATGGTCGAAGTAACTCGTACTCAATTTATCCTATGGCATGTTAACTATATCCGACTCTGCTCGAACAGTTAATAGGGTAACAGTTTATCCCATTCATAATATAACTTAACTTTGTATTTAATATTCCAAATTCATCAACCAATTCATCAATATGCATATAGCTTAACATGAGTCATCACAATTTAAAGCCAATTTCATAATTCCAACAGTAATTGTAGAACTTTCTGCACCAACTTTACCTTAGAGAATCGTTCGCCAAGACAAAAGGCCTTGTTCGAGATATCATAGTGATGGCCATAGAATTCAAATATTGTTTCTTCCTCATTCATCTTCAAATTCTCAAACCTGGTTGTCAAAATTTGTAGTTTTGATATCCTTATGACAACATTTCCCTCATGTTGATTCTGAAGAACTGTCCAGGCTTCCTTGGTAGTTCCACACATAGATATAACCTTGAATTAGTTCATATCCACACCACTGAAAATAACATTTAATGCATTAGAATTTCCAGAAGTTATTCTTTCTTCAATAGTTTATTGTGCCTTTACTTTTGGTTGTCTAGTTCCACCAGCTCTAGTGGCAATCGGTTGAGTCCAACCTTCTTCAACAACCTCCCAAGCAACAACTTCAATTGACATAATAAACGCTTTCATACAGGCTTTCCAGTAGGTATAATTTGATGAACCTACCAGAAGCGGAGCACATGACACTAAACTTCCTTCTTTCATAGGTTTCATATCTGCAAACACTTCACCAAATCATCTTCAAAAACCTTATGAAGTATTACTCTGATACCAAATGAAAAAGAAATTAATAAACAAAAATTAAATAGTCCACCATTCTAAAGGGCTGCAACAAGAAATTGAACAAGAATAATAAACAAATAGAAAGCAATATAGTGTTAGGGAGAAAGTAATGCAAAACCAAACTTTGTTAACATAGTTCGGATACAATTATCATACATCTTTAGAGCCTTGCTTGGAGTATACTGTTATTTGATAAATCCAATCAAAAAATCTGTACTGCTAAAGCTCAAACACCCCCTTACAACTAGGATGTATGCAACCGCAATAGAGTACTAAATTACACTCTATCACACTCCCAATATGACTCTCCACTTAACACATGAATATTTAAAACACCAACACACCACAAATATAGTTCAACATAGATAATAAATAAAAAGGCTGGAAAACAAAATAATACTTCTATCAGAATGATCCAATCTTCTAACACGTAAGCCTCACCTCATCATGGTAATATACTAGTTATAAATAAGAGCAACAACAAGGAATGCTGGCTTGATAAGTCTACTAAAGTAGTCGATAAGTCTTTTGGAATAGTAGATAAGTCTTCTGAGCGGTCCTCCAGATTCAAAAATAGCTAATAAGGATTGAGTAGCTATCCTTATACCATTACACTAGCTCAAGGTCAACCACCATTCATTTGTCTAAAAAGGTATATAAACAAAGCTTTATTTAAGGAAATAACCAACTAATATGGCCCATACAAAACATAATCCAATTTTGTCAAAGATGCAAAAAAAAAAATTTGTTTAACTGGAGCACTACTTTATTCAAAAATCTGTTCAAACAACTCATAAAATAGAGGAAGGTAACATCAGATTCTAAAATATGTTTGAACAAGACACATGACAATCAAAAGTTCCAATAGTGTTAACAAGTAGCTTAATCATTTTTCAAAAAAAAAAAAAGTTGCTTAACCACAACTTCTTTTT
>CM025143.1:3321373-3334264 GCA_013467495.1 Gossypium gossypioides | reverse complement strand
GATAGGCGCCAATACTATGTATTATACGGGTTATATACTGACCCGGGAAAATATTTAATTATATTTTATTCAAAAAAGAAATTATTATTTTTTTATTCATTGGCACCTATCTAATAGACTCCAATGAAAAAGTAACCCATTTTGGTAAATACTTTTTCTGACACCCCATTTCAGTAAATTTTTTTTTCACCCTATTTGTGTAAAAAACCCACAGTCTGTTATATAATCTGCTATATTGTTAGTAGAATTGGTTAGCAGCAGTTAACACTTACTCATGTATATAAGTCTTATTTCTGTACAGATTCAATCAAGCAATCAATAATAGAATATTCAGTCATTTCTCATTTTGTATTTCTTTTCTATTTTCCTATACTTACTAACATGGTATCAGTCGCCTAAGCTCCTGGTGCTCCTTCCCGCTGCTAACTCATGGCTAATTCCGGTGATTCTATCGTTGCTGATCGTGGCAGTCCCTCTTTCTCCGGATCGTACTTGGTTCAGACGTTCCATCGTCTTGACACCGTAAAGTTAGATGATGGAAATTTTGTGCAATGGCAATAGCATATACGGCTCATAATAGAAGGTTATGAGTTGCTTGGATTTCTCGAAGGGACCTTACCTGTGCCGCCTCGTTTTGTCTCCTCTCCGGATGGAGTTTTGACTTCGAATCCCGATGCTTTGTTGTATGTTCAGCAAGATAAGCTTATTGCCTTTTGGTTATTACCAACGATTAGTTCTTCTCTGTTGTCCTCTTTTACAACTGCGAAATCGGCATGTGAGGTGTGTAGTACTGCGAATCGCCTATTTGCTGCTACCACTGGAGCGAAGTTGTCCTGCATAAAGCATGACCTCCACTCGATCAAGAAAGGGATGATATCAGTGAAGGAATATGTTGCGAAAATACAAAATACCTGCACTTTGCTTGAGGTGTCTAAATCTGCGGTACTAGAGGCAAAGAAGGTGGAGATCATCCTTGTCGGCCTCTCGTCGGACTACGATGCCGTTCTCACGTTAGCCTCATTCTCGACTGAATCGCTTCCTCTTCAGAAGCTCATTGATGTGCTCTTAGAGTTTGAGAATCGGCAAGCCCGTGCGGTACATGAAGCGCCATTTCACGCGAATCTGGTGGCGACTGCTCCAACGGCACTGGTGACAGACTTATTACGCGATGGCCGTTCTTTTTTTTCGGCTCGTGGGCGTGGGTTTCACACTCGGTTTCAGTGCCAAATATGCGACTGCTATGGACATTTGGCGCAGAGGTGTTACTATCAATTTGATTGTGACTGTGGTGGCCCTTCTACTCCGGCTTCGACCATGTCCCCGGTATTTTCTTGTCGCGTAGGTTAAAGATCATGCGATGGTGGCGTTGGTGAGTCTGACTGATGCCTATCGGTGCGTGGTGGTCTGACTGTTTTCGCTAGATCTGGGCAATACATTGGAACCACGGTGGCGGCCCCGATGGAGTCTCCCTATGGCTCTACGTGGGGAGGGAAGTCTCATAATTTTTTTCTCAAATCCATCAGCTGCTAAGGTTGCAAATCCCTTTTTTACTCATCAAGGTGAGGCCGGTCAAATGGATGGGATATTTGGTGATGGTGTGGGCCCACATAATAATCATGCTGCCCCCAATATGGTGCCCACTTGCAGTGTAATTTGGACACCCAATTTCAGAGTGATTTGTCGCGTGATTTGGGCCTTCAATATTGGCTAAATATTGGTCCTAATGTGCCACATAATAGGCCAATTGCTCAAGGCCGTGAGTTTAGGCAATATAATAGGTCGGTTCCTTCAGCCTCTAATGTGGGCCAGAATGTTGGGCTCACTGCTAACTTTGTTGAGCTCGAGACAAATAGAAATTTCTCCTTTCAAAATATTGAGACCGGTGTACCGTGGCAAACTGAACTGAGGGCCCGTGTTTATGATGTTAATACCTCACCATGTGTCGGGTTACCTCATCTTCCAAACTTTCATGCCTCTAATTTTTTACCACATCTGGGTCCAATGTCAATACGACTCAATATGGGTATAATTTTGATAATGAAAATTCTCATATTCCTATGCCTGTAAGAACCTCCTCTTGGTGTCCTGATTCAGGGGCTACGCATCATGTATGCCAGGAAGCCATTGCTTTGCATGAATCCATGCCATATTCAGGTACATCTTCTCTTCTCATGGGCGATGGGACCCCTACAAAAATATCGTGTGTTGGGAATTCTATTTTACCTACGAAGAGTAAGATCCTTCATCTGTCTAATGTTTTGTGAATTCCAAATATACGAAAAATCTGTTATCTGTTTCTCAGTTTGCAAGTGACAATAATGTATTCTTTGAATTTCATCCATCTTATTGTATTGTTAAGGACATCCTAACTCGAAAAATTTTACTGCGGGGCCACACTCGTGACAGGCTTTATTATTTTTCCCCAGTCTTGCCTAATCCTTCTGTTGCTGCTCCATCTGTCCACAACACTAGCCTACAGGCTGGTAATGATGGTGATGATGTTTTCGCCTTATAGCATCAAAGACTTGGTCATCCGTTGCCTCGACTATTAAAATTGTTCTTGATAAGTGCAAATTTGTCTCAAATAAACTATGTCTTGATAATATTTGTATTGCATGTCAAAAGGGGAAATCTCATAAACTATATTTTTCAAACTCTTCTACTGAATATAATGATATTTTTGATTTGGTTTCCTTCGACTTATGGGGACCAACATCGGTTGTATGTGGTACTAATCTATATTATGTTTCGTTTATTGACATGCGTTGTCATTTTACGTGGGTGTATCTAATTCAGCGTAAGTCTCAAGCAATCGATTATTTTCTTCAGTTTCAAAAGATGGTTAAGACTCAGTTTGAGAAGGATATTAAGAGCTTTCAAAGTGATTGGGGAGGTGAGTATCGTGCATTCACATCTGTTCTGGCTAATCTTGGGATTCTACATCGTCTATCCTGGCCACATACATCTGAGCAGAACGGAGTTGTTGAGCGAAAACATAGACACATTATTGATACCAGTCTCACTCTCTTAGCCCATGCCAGTCTACCTATGGACTACTAGAGTTATGCCTTTTGTAGTTCCGTTCATCTCATAAATTATTTACCTACTCCCGTTCCGAAAGGTCAGTCTCTCTATCAAGTTTTTTATGGTCGTAAGCCTACCTATGATCAATTACGGGTGTTTGGCTGCTATTTTTTTCCGTATCTACGACCGTTCGTAAACCACAAGTTGGGGTTTCATTCTTAGCTGTGTATATTTTGGGGTATAGTTCCTAGCATAAAGGTTATCACTGGCTCACACTAGATGGTAAAGTAATTGTTTCTCGTCATATTATTTTTGATGAACGATGCTTCTTGTTTTCTTCATCTATCGTAGATAGTGTGAACTCTAGTTCGTGTGTCTCCACATATGTTCCTCTTGTTCGATCTACTGCCTCTCACCATTTTTCCACAATCGAGAGTCCTATTGGTATTTCCTCTTCTACTCCTCATTATAGTCCTATGCTGTCTACAACAAGAGATTTGTTGGCTAAGCTGGGGGTTACTCATAAAGAGTTCCTGCCCTTAACCTCGACAAATGAGAGTAGTTTGTCTGCTCCAAACTTAGTTCCTTTGACTTCTGCTCTGCTAGAGAATAGTCATACTATGATTACTCGGTCCAAGGCTGGGATTTTTAAACCTAAGGCTTTGTCTGTTGAAGCTGTTGATTATGAGCCACGCACGGTGGAGGAGGCTTTTGCTGATCCAGTATGGAAACCAACAATCCAAGCTGAATTTAATGCTCTTATGGCCAACTCCATTTGGGAACTTGTTTCTCTTCCTTATGGACGTAAGGCAATAGGGTGTAAGTGGTTTTTCAAAGTAAACAAAAATCCTGATGGGACTATTGCTCGGCGTAAGGCTAGGTTGGTAGCAAAAAGGTGTTCGCAAGTTCCTGGATATGATTTCAAGGAAACGTTCAGTCTAGTGGTCAAGACTGCTACTATTCAAACCGTACTCTCAGTTGCTGTCTCTCATGGTTGATAGATTCGTCAGGTCGATGTCAGCAATACCTTCTAAAATGGTTATTTCACCGATGAAGTGTTCGTGCAACAACCACCAGGCTATGTTTAGTTTAGTCCAAATGCTGAGCAATTGGTGTGTCGTCTAACAAAGGCATTATACAGGTTACGTCAAGCTCCTCGCGCCTGGTTTGATAAATTGAAGAGGTTTCTTATTTCTACTGGGTTTCTCGTATCCAAATTTGATGCATCTCTATTTATTCGTGTAACGACCGAGTCCATTATCTATGTTCTGGTCTATGTGGATAATATTATTATTACGGGGAGTGTGGCTGATAGTATAACTAGTTTTATTCAGCTGTTAGATAAAGAATTTTCACTTAAGGATATGGGGGACCTTCATTACTTCTTAGGTGTTGAAGTCACTCGATCCTCCACTAAAAGTCTTCATTTATGCCAGCGCAAGTACATCAAGGATCTGCTTGACAGAAGTTCTTTGACTAATGCAAAAAGTGTCCACACACTAATGATTAGTTCATCAGCTTTGTCTAAAGATGAGGGCGATTGTTTTGCTGATCCTACAGAATATCGAAGTCTTGCCGGTGCACTTCAATATGTAGTTCTAACCCGACCTGATATTGCTTATGCAGTAAATCGTGTGTGTCAGTTCATGCATGCACCCACTTCAGTACATTTGATGGCCCTAAAATGAATCTTATAGTATTTACGTGGGACCATAGATCATGGGTTAATTTTTCGTCCATCCGTCCGACTATCTCTCATTGGTTATGCTGATGCCAACTAGAGGTTGGATTTTGATGATCGCAGATCTACGACAGGATATTGTGTGTATTTTGGAGATACATCTGTTTCGTGGTGTTCAAAAAAGTAACAAGTTGTTTCTCGGTCAATAGCAGAGGCTGGGTATCACAGTCTAACTGCGACCACTAGTGATGTTACGTGGTTAACCTCTCTCCTAACGGAGCTACAAATATCGTCTGTCGATTTGCCTACTATTTGGTGTGATAATTCTGGTGCAGTAGCAGTTGCTGCAAATCCGGTCTTACACTCCAAGTTCAAACATGTTGAACTTGATCTATTTTTTTGTCCGAGAAAAGGTCGCTCAAGGTTCACTTGTTGTCGGAGAGGTACCAGCATGTGACCAAGTTGCTGACATTTTTACAAAACCCCTATTTGTCTCTTTGTTTACTCAATTTCGAAATTTGCTTCAAGTTTTACCTATTGAGAAGTTGGGTGAATGTTAGTGTATGTTAGTGTATAAGGCAAGTTAGGTTGTTAGCAGTCTGTTATACAATATGGTATATTGTTAGTAGAATTGGTTAGCAGCAATTGACACTTACTCATGTATATAAGTCTTGTTTCTGTACAGATTCAATCAAACAATCAATAATAGAATATTCAGTCATTTCTCATTTTGTATTTCTTTTCTATTTTCCTATACTTAATAACAAACATTTAATTTCAAACCTTAAATGTCTCCAAAAAGGCATTAATATAAACACTATCCTATTTAGGGTTTGAAATTTAGAAATTAAGACTTAGGAGATTCAACCAACCAAATACAACAACACCAGCCGTTAATGTTGAGAAACCTCAACAATTTTGGATAGCTAACTGTTAGTAGATAGTCTCTTGATCTGACCCTTAGAATATGATTATTGTATTTGTTTTACGGATTATAAAAATTAATTTTTTCGAGGTTCGTAGCTGTTTCCCTCAACAATATCATTTTAAGGGAGAGAACTCAAATTCGAAACTTGGAATGCAATTTAACTTACTACTGCACCCACTCATTGGGATTTTTACTTTTAAAGTTTGGAACAACAAAATTGCCACTTGAATATCTTCCATAAATGTGTGAATAGTGAACATTGAAACTAAGCCTACATATATGGACAAGTTAAACATTCAACTTCATGTCTGCCTGTGTCTCAAGTTTAATTTTTAGATATCTACTCCCAACAGGATCTATGTCGAGTCAATATTTGAATTAAATGTATTTGTCTTGCGTTGGATGGATATATACACTCAAATGAATATGGTTGATACAACGCTTGGGTCAAGTTTTATATGTCTGAATTTTATTGGATATTTTATGGTTTTTTTTCCCAACCATGTTGGGTATTTTGTAGTGCCACATAACCATAAATGTTTACCTTTGTCTTTCAAAAATACAAACTAAAATTCTTCTCAACAATTTTATTTTGGTTTCAAGTGATTTCTTATTATCTCTAAATTAATAACAATCACAGAAAAAGAATTTGTGTTCAACCTTAATCGACTTTAATTTCGTACAACTCCTAATCTCTACCCTTTAATAAAAAAAATATAAACAATTAATGCAATAATTATTAAAAGATGACATTTATAAAGCTGTGATTCAAATCTTAACATTTGTAATTTTTTTTATCCTTCAACTGAAACTTTCTTTGTACTAAATAGATTTCTAGATAACTAAGCTTAGGTATATAATTAGATAAATACTAAGCAATACTTGAATAAAAGAGAATAAATGTAATGACATGAAATTAATTGTTTCTATCAAAAACAAATTGTTGGAATTTGTTTCAAATGGTGATCGCAAGTGAGGGAAGACAAGTTGTGGTTGGTATTCAATAATGAGCATATGGGGGAGGGGGGAGATAGAGAAAAGTAAAAAAGGTAGGGTAAGAAATTTAATCAATTACCTACTAAAATTGTGCTGACAAACACAAATGGGTTCTCTCCACTACCGTCCCTGCCTTCACCTAAATGGAAGATATTCTCTTTTGAGAGTCGAGAGTTGAGATTGTACATAAATTCTTGCGTACCCCCATCCCCTCTTTGCAACAATGATAGGAGGGATATCTAATTAATTTATGACAATCGCATCACCTGCCCTTCTACTCTTGTACAATTTGTTTCAATCCCAAGTGCATCTATTTCTGCAAAAGTTTTGGTGTTCAACCAGCTCTTATATTATCCCAATCACACTCAAGAGTTCTTAAATTATTTAGGCCTCATGTTTATGGTTATATCTGATTTATTTTTTGTTCTTGGTTCAACTTTTTATTGATTTGTAGTGTAAATACTTGGTTTTGGTTGTTAGTTTCCATTATCAGAAACTCCCTCTACATTGTGTGTATTCGGTAGTAATGTTGCTATCAATAATGTACTGATATTGTTGGCAAATGTTGAAATCTTGAATTTTTGAGTATCTGTGTTCGCTTCTTACCACGCGATATTATTATGTGGTCTCCAAACCCACTATATGATGTTGTTATGTTTGGATTTTGTCTAATAAAATTTCAGGTATTTGTTTGTTTCTGCTTGTATTTTATTTATACTTGTAAACTCTAGAAAGAAAACATAGAAATGTTGCTAATACAGCCTTAACTTAATGGTAAGGTGAAGACCTTGGAAATTTTGAGCTATCCCATAATACGAGGGTTTGATTCAGATTCATTCTTGTATGGTAATTTGAAATGAGTTATTTATTTAGTTTGATGCTTGTAATTATTGATTGTGTTGTTTAAAATGAAATATTAATGTAATATATGTGTGGGATTGTAATTTTTACTTTATGGTTAATAAAACTTTTAAAGTGATTGTGAATTGGTGTTAAATCTAGGCAACATGAAATGAAAAAAATTAGCAGAAACCAAAGGTGATTTCAACTTTTAATTAACACTATCTCGATTATTTGTTAAAATTAATATAATTATTTGATGATATTATAGACTATATTCAAATTCTATAAATTCAACATGTTAAATGTAACATTTAATTTGTTTTGATTTCCTAAAAGTATCTTGAAATTCACACTTCTGATCATACTATAGACTATAGTTTTAATTTGCACGCTTGTTCCTGTTTCACCTAAGCTAGAAAGACATGGGATTTTCCTATTTCATATAGGCAAAAACATACCTATTTCACCTTGCAAATAAAGGAAAATATTTGACCATGGAACAGTAAAAAGGGAAGAACAATGGTGACTAGAAGAGTGAAACATTTGACATGATTTATCTTGCTTTTAGGTGTTATTATTATGCTTGTGTTTGCAACTTAATTAACCAAGTACCTTTGAACCAAAAAGAAAGAAACTATAAAGGATGAGCAAAGCAACCATTTTGATTATTAGGTAGGTGGAATTTGGAAATGATTAGTAGTTTTGAAAAAGAAATCAATTGAGGAGAAAAAAAAATGCTAATTAGTGACCCATTACTATTAATTTCAAATCTTTAATTATAACCTTTTTTTTTAATCCATATCGAATTTAGGAAGGATTTTGTAAGTATAGTCTAAACCAGATATTTTTATTTAGAAGTTGCTCAAGTTTAATTCGAGAAAATTTTAAATCTGAATAAGACAGTGTTGAGTTAGAAATAAACCCGAGCTATGAATAACTCAAGTATCCTAATACTTGAGTCAAGTAACTTGCTAAATTAATTAAGTTTTATTATGTATATATCAACCAAATTGTAATTGAAAATATAAAGTTTGGATTTTGATTTTTTTTATTGGCCAAAGATTAAATTAAGTTTATCACTTAAGAGGTAGATTTGGTGATCAAGTAATATACCCTTGAGGATAAGAAGCCTTTAGAAGTATGAAGACGAGGGACGTATTTTTACGGTTTTCTTAAAGGGAAATAATTGTATGAAACAGGGACACCACGTCATCTGTATTTCTTTTCCAATAGTTTAATGCCACATTAATATTTTCATCCTGAAAAAAAAATCAAATTCAAATGAAATTTTTGAAATTCAGGATAAAATTGTTAATATGACATTAAATTATTGAAAAAGGATAATATCCTTATTTCATACGATCCTTTCCTTTTCTTTTTTTTTTTTATGAGATTTTCTAATTTTTCTTAATTAACCAGTGAGTCATGATATCTTTCAAAACATGTTAATAGTTTTACCCAAGAAAAAACAATAGTAAGATTTTTATTAGTAGAGTGACTTCTATCCTTTTTGGATAATATGTACATAGGTTAGAATGGATGAACCAAGTTAAAATATTATCTCTTTCAAGTACAGTCGATCTCATGTTTTCCATACAAATTTTCAGTAAATAGTATCAAAGCAATGATTCAAGACTCATCATGATGCAAATTGTGTTTGCAAGTTCAGAAAAATGTAAGAGGAGATTTGCTGCAATGAGATGCCAATTGCTGGAGGAGATCTCAACTAGCAAGTGGTGCTTCGACAAATTTTGAGATAATAAAAGAGAATTGGCGTGGTTGAAGATTGAAGGTAAATGTTGATGGAAATTGTTCAAAAGTTAATATTTGTGAAGGTCTATGACTTGTATGTGCAAAAGTTTACTACAAACAAATTGTCATATAATGACAGTTTGAAAAACACCGCTAAAAATAAAAATTCCATTATAGGTCTAAAAATCACATACCAACGGTCAAAATGGTTATTCCAACACAGAAATCACCATTGGTACATATATCGTCGGTATAGGCTTTTGTTGATGAAAATAGAGGTCGTCAAAATAGGTCAAAGGGCTTATATCGATGGTTTAAGCATCAGCAAAGTAAAACTATTAGTAAAATTATCGTAAACAAAAGTTGATTTGATTTGCTACCAATACCAATGGTCTTGTGCGTCGGTATAGGTATAGTGATAGTTGGTTCCGATGATCTAAGTTTCAAGTGTCATCTCAAATATTGAACATATAGCAACATTTAGTGATCATCAAATTGTCATTGTAACGTTACATACTGGACTTTGTATATTGTGGACATAGGACAACAATGGTTCAACCATGTTAAACATTGTCTCTTTTGACTATGTTTAATTTTGTGTGGATTATATTTCGTCTTTAAACTCTCAATATTTTAGTTTTTTTAGTATTCATAAATCTCAATTTAAATTTGAGCTCAAACATAAATAATAAAGTTGAAGTGTAACATGAGAATGAGCTTTTGGGTGTTAAAAGTACTTTTGAAGTTTAAAGAAATATTTGTCCAAGTAATCACAAGTAGCAAACTATTACAAATGAACTGTCCAATTATACATGATGAGATTCAAAAACTTACACATATAACTACAAATAACATGTCTCAAACTTGGATATTTAAGACCTAAGGTTTTCGCCTTTACCAATTGAGCCAGGGCATTATTGGCGCAATGCTAAACAATTTTTTTTTCTTTTCTAAACCTGCATTTGAAGCGAAACTAAGAACTTGGCTACTATACCCTGTTAGGATTGGAAAAAATTACCCTCATTTATTGATCTGTCTTCCTCATAGCTTGTAGTTTACTAAATTAACTTTAAATTGTAAACATGAAATATATATTTTTTTAAAAGCACTTTCTATAAATTTATAAACTATTTGAATTCTTTTAATTTCAATAATTTTTTTTTTTTTACTTTATTAATGAACTTAGTAAGATGGGGCCAAAGAAATGAGAAGATATTGGAATAGGTAACCAAAGAATGTGAAATCTTAATGTAAGAGACAATGATGGCCTAAGCTTTAAAAAAATATTCTTAGAAGGTAACCGACATTGCTGAAAATTGATGTCGTTGGATTGATTGAGAAGTAAACTAAAGATTAAGAGCAGCTATCCACTCTAAAAAGTATGCATCATTTTTAATGTAATGTTTAAAGTTGAAATATGCTTGACCCAATATGATTAGCATTAGTGTTATATTTGGATAGACTTTAACAAAAGAAAAAAGAAAAGGAAATAATGCAGAAATCTTTTATTTGGATTATTAAAAAAATGATTTTTAATAGTTGTTGTTGGGTTAAATAATATAACAACAAAGTAAATAATTTATTATTTTTCGGGTTAATATTTAATGTATTGAAAATGTATAAATTTATAAATTGTCAAGAAATCAAATAATGATACGTCATTTAAAATGAAGATAAGTGAATTCTTTTTTAAAAGTTTTGAGTGATATATCATCATTTGATTCTCTAATTGTATATAGAATTTTATGTTGTTAGTGCATCGAGTATAAATATTTTATTTTTTTATAAACTAACATATAATATAAGATTTGGCTTTGTTTTGATTGGAACATCAAACCAAATAATAAAATAGATAAATCTTAAAATTATACATAAACTTGGATTATATGTGTAATGTGATATAAGAACTTCAATTTTATGTAATTGCCTACATGAAATTTTATTTTAGTTCAATTTTCACAAATCATTAACACTATAACTAACATGGCATTTAAAGCTTGTTTTTTTGTGTATACAAGCAATTATCTTTACTGGGACCTGGAACAAAGGGGGCCAACCCAACCCCAAAAAGCATCGTTTTTCCCCTAGCCGGATCCCCAGAGACGAGATCTGGACCGCTTCCTTTTGTGCTGCTATTCCATGGTGGCATTCATTCAACCCACGGCTTTGGACCCGTGGTGAGTCCCCTGGTTGCTCTGAATTTGCTTTCCTTCTTGCCCCCTCCCAATTTATGAGAATAATTGGATTTATTTAATTTTCTAAATACGTAAAATTAAGTCAAAATTAAATTTTTATGTATATAATTGTACGAAATCAAAAAATATATATAATTTTGAGATTTATTGCATTATGTACATAATATTAGTGTCAAATGTGACTGTAATTATAACTTAGCTTGCATTTGGTAGGTCAATATAACTTGTCATTTGTAATTGACATATTCTAACCAACACTCTAATGTGAAAATCAAGTCAAACCGATGCTATAAAAACTTTCAAAGTGATTAAAATTTTCTTATATGAAAAGATTTGATTTGCAATGAAGATGAAGATGATCTTGAGATTATCTTGATGACTTTATTCCATATTGAAGACATTATCGAATGCTATTATTGAGGTGGTGGAGATTCATGCTGGTTGTACTTTTGCAAGCCATTAAACACCTATTTAACAAAAGGTTTATTATAGTTAAGAGCACTTATTCTTTTTTTGTTAGAAACTTATTTTTAGTGCAAATTCATTGTAAGTAAAATGCCCATATTGACTAGTTTACAACTAAACTTTCAAATAAAATGTTTTAGTGGGGAGAGCGATCTAAATTGAATATAGGAGTAAAGTTATAAATTGGTGAGTGAGTTAGATTTAAATCATGTCATGAACTTGTTGACATATAGTAGGTTACTCTTTGGCAAAGCTCGCATACATAGAAAGTTTCAAACCGCGTAACTAAATTTTGGTGTTCATCTCTTAATGCCTTAAAAATTGAGGTGTTATTTTATTCTCAAATACAGCATAGAATGATATCTTAGTGAAATGACATCCAAGCTAACGAAATAAAAAAAAAAATTCTATATTCTTGATAGTCGGTGGGTCACCTAATTAATCAACCTTTTTTTAAGTTTTTCTCATACAAAACTCTTTGATTTTGACATTATTATAGGCTCATAATTAACAGATTAACCACACTGTTTAATGTTTTATACGCCGACAATGAAAATATATTATTTTAATTAAAGAAAAATAATATGAGAGGGCCCAATTTTGCCCTTATTTTCCATTACCCCAACTTTGATCCCCACTTCCTAATATTTTATACTACGAAATTTAGGGTAACAATCACCGGCCTATCTGTAAAAGAAATTCTTCGTCTTTGATCCCTGCAACAATATGAGACAACCATTCAAATGATAAGTTTTACCATTTTCTAATTAAGTTCATATCTTAATGCTTGCAACTTATTCAAGGACGAAGTGACAACTTTTTTCTTGGTAGAACTAAATTATAAATTTGAAGAAGGATTAAAATGAAAATTTATTATTATATTATTTTATGGATTGACAAAACTGATGATTCAACATTTTTGGAAAAGTCAAAATTGAATTATAAAGTTTTAAGAATTAAAATACAATTTTGCTTTTATATTAACTTGTAAATTTATAATTTTTGGA
>CM025143.1:3217324-3228848 GCA_013467495.1 Gossypium gossypioides | reverse complement strand
AGTAACGAATTTCAACAATAAAAAAGTTATATATACTTCCCCTTTCTTGCGGTTCTCTCTCTCTCTCTCTTTCACCAACTGTTTTTTTTGGTCCACAGCTATTCTGATCGAAACCAATTGAAGGAATCGCAGGTGGGACTGATAGAGGTTTGTGTATTGCCTGCATTTAGACACCCGCAATGGCTACTCAGGCACCAAAACTTAATCAGAAATTGAATTATTCCATGGTTGGTAAAGAGAATGATATGATGATGATAGGTGGTCTAATTTCTAAGAAGTCTGGCATTGATTTGATGCAAAACTGTGATCTCCCTCCTCCTCTCAAAGTGTTTTCTGGGTTGGATAAGGCGGTGGAGTTGATGTCGTTGAATAACAGGGCGGGTTATAGCATCATGGGACAAGAGGACGATAAAAACGATGATGGGAAGTTGGAGATTTTCAAGGCTTTAAGGTTGTCGCAAACGCGTGCGAGGGAAGCGGAAAGGAAAGCGGCGGACTTGGCGGAGGAGAAACAACGGGTATCGGATGCTTTTATGAAAGAATCGTTGCAGTTGTTTGCTTATCGGCAATGGGTGAGATTGCTTGAGATTCAAGTCTGGGTTCTGAAATCACAAATGGTGAAGAAAGATAAGAATTTTTGTGATAAAACAGAGAGGCAAAGAGTGGTAGAAGAGGGAATTGAGGGTGGAAACAATAATGGGGATGAAATGTCATTGATTGTTGCTTTGGCCATTTGCCTTGGGATTGCCAGTGTTGGTTTAGCATTTGGTTGTAGATATTTGTTTTGAATGATAAAGGAAGAAAATGGGTATTTTCATCTGTTTTTCTCTTCTTTTTTTGTCATATATATATACATATATATGAATGATAATCCCATTCTAGAAAGAACATCATTTCGAAAGTCAACTTCTATGATATAGAGTTTATAATAACATTAACAGAGATGCAGGCATGAGTAGGAACTGTGAAATGGTTTAAATCATTTACTGGAGCCGCAGCACCGGCACCAATCTGTTTGACATGAAAGATCTATTTGTCTGTATCTAGATGTATCTCTATTTAAATTGTATTACTGTAACCGAGTTTTAGATGATCGCCATGTGAACAGCCCTCAAATGGTTATAACAATCATCACTGCAGGTAAAGACCTCTAAACAGGCCCAGCAAACATGTCTTCCACACTTGCATTCGATATGGTTACACCCATCGATCTTCTCGATTGTATATCCGCAGACGGGGCAAGTTTTTACCTGCTCTTTCCCTTTGCACCACTCTTTCAAAGATAAATCTGGATCTTCCTTGAACTCCCGGTACTTCTCACATGACAGATAAGGATGATACTCCCCATGGCACCTAGTACAAGTCTCTGTGTAACATGCTCCACAGACAAATAGCTCACCAGGAGTCTCAGGATCAGCAACACGATAAACTGAAGGGCAATCGGGAGACGGGCAAAACCTGTACGTGCCTTTACTGGATGCAACAAATGCCCCTAAAGATGCCCGAAAGAGTTGCTCCAACATCTCCGACAAAAGGAGAGACTTCAAATCAGTAAGCAATATGGGAACATTACACCCTTGGTGCGCACAGCATATAGGGAAACTATCCAAGTTTCTGATTGCAGACTCGCATTGCTCCACCAAACACGGACGGCAGAAGAAATGTGAACAACCTTCAAGCCAGTAGCCATCTTCTACTTCACACAAGCAAATAGGGCAGGTAGTATCACCATCAGATTTCTTGGCTAAATCTTCACCTGTCTCTGCAATGTCAAGGACAATCAATTCAACCTTTCTCTTTGTTTCTTTGTCCCCATGGATTGAAATAACATGATGCCTGGAGTCAAGTGTAAACTCGGACCCAGGTATCTTCTCTTTCAGCCCATGAAGGTCTGGCCCGAATTTCTTAACCACTTCCTTCATCAAGTCAGGTGGCAGACCCGGACCACGAAGGCAGACCTCAAGCTGCTTGCTCTCATGGTACGACAAAAGAGATTGAATCAATTTTTGCTCCGCTACAGCAGCAGCATCTGGAGAGCCAAAGATTCTTACACCCAGACTATGCCTGTCGAAAGAAATGTAGGTTCTTGTCTCCCGTTGCAATGACCTCATAAGATGAATGCCATCTCTAGAGAACAAATGCTGCAATATAGAAGGGGTGAGCCCGGCATGTTTTATGGTTCTACCATTAATTAGCTCTTCAAGTGGCCTTCTCATCTCTGCAACAGTTTTGGTGGCATTGGCAGATATTCTCACCTGATAGGAACCATTTCCATTTGCCTCTATGGAGCAACCTGCACCTGTAAAAGATGTATTTCATGCCCATCAGCCTTTGACAATTTCAGGAGAAAACAAACAAACTCCTTAATTATAATGCTGAAATACTTAGTTGTCAAAAGGAACAAGCAACCTCCAGTCTGTTACCGTTATAGGAGGGAAGTGCTTAAAAATTTTAAAAATAAACCTTTCATCATAAAATCAGCACAACAGCAGTAAAAATCCTAAAGTTTATGGGATTGAAGATAACCATTTAAATCATTAAACGTACACAAAGTAATATGATTAAGTACTTCTGTTGGTCACGATTAACAGGAGGACCAACATTTGACACTAACAGGACCAGCTTTTGCTTTGGTTGTCACCTATCTCATGATATAGTTGCTCATGTCAGCATTGTATCTTTTATCCAAGCTTGACTTAGTACTTATAACTAGAGTCTCGTAAACAAACGCACATATATCTATGTGTTACCACTTTGCAGAAAGTGGAAGGAAACATAAAATAATATAACTGGAACATGAAATACAGAAGCATTTCAATGACGAGCTCTGGCCACCAACAAGCATATCTAGAGACCCCAGCACAAGCAGAGGTATGCAAATATGGCCAAGATGAACTTGTACATGGTTGTTAAATGAAAATTTTTAAATAAATAAACAAATAATAGTGCTGTCAGTATGAGTACCTTTTACACGTTTGAAGCTTGCAAGTAATGAATCTAGCTGCTTCTTAATAACAGCATACACAAACGAGGAGCAGGATATATAGCTATGAAACAGTCGCTGGCACGTTATCTTTTGCCATGACAGACATCCCCGTAACACTTTCCCCTCTAAATGCTCTAAAGCTTTTGCAGCTTCCAAATGTAATCTTCCATCAAAGGTGATCAAGGCTTTCATAAAAGTCTCCTTTGGTTCAGGCTGGAAAACCTGAACCCAGCAACAATTTGTATGGGGATTCCTTTTAGGCATAAAGTGGGATATTTCTCTGTGGAGTGCCTCTTCACAAGCTCCACAACTTGGATTTTCCACAGCATCTCCTCTCACCAGGAAAAAATCATGGATTTTTCTGTTTGTTGCCCCCTGTAGGGTATCCCAAATTTCAGCTTCAGAAAGCTCTTTATCAATTCCACGTATCAGTATGGCATCATCGGATTTCGAGCTAACATCACAACGAATAGTTTTACTCCCTACTACCAGATTATCGAGATCATCAATAATGAAACCAACATCAAGTAGATCACATTTAACAAATCCAAACCCTTTACTCTCTCTGCGAGGCCAATAAACTTTTGCTTTGACTGCAGGGAAGGAAATCATCTTATGATCACCTCCGAAGGATGTTCTTGAAGGAAGTACCTTTAGTGTAGAGCCAGCAAAGTCAACTCCATCCAGCTCAGCAGCTTTTTGGGCAGCATCAGGAGTTAGGAACGTTATCTTGCCCCACTTTTCCTTGTCATCACTCTCCTGTCCATTGGCTTGAGATTTATGAACAGAGCAAATACTGCCATTTGAATATCTCTCAAAGAACTTCAAAAGCTCCTTATCATCAAGGGTATTGACATTTGAATGGAAAACATCAATGGTCAAACATCTCTTTTCAACTTCAAGATGCTTAATCTCAGCTCCTGCTCCAAAAAGTGCGATAGATGATGAGGCATTCTGTCCATGATATAAAAATTTCTCCATGCATTCATTAAACAACCATTTCCTTTCACATTCCAGCACCTCATTTACAAAAGCCAGAACCTTCTGCATGTCCACTGACAGGGCAAACAGTCGAATCTCATTATGATCAAAATTGACTTCAATACCAATTCGTTCATCCATACAGGCAGTCCTAATCCGTGACAGAAGTGATCGAAGATTATGGTTGGATTTCCCACAAATTTTTTTTAGCAGAGTACTGCCAAAACCAGCCATTGCCTTTACTTGCAGCTTCCGGCTTTCCATCTTAGATGCATCAAACATGGGCGGAGGATGGAGAATGGCTAAAGATTCAAAATCAAAAGCTGTTACACAAACCAAGTATTGATTAGTTACTGATAAAATTTCACCAAAAACAACCCAATGTGGTTTCTGACCAAATATCAACAATGAACAAGAAGGATGTAACTTAATATGTTGTCCGGTCAATGCCACTTCATAACCAAGTTGGTCATATCCAGAATACACGGCTACATTTTCGGAAAGGGAAGAAAGTATAATTGCCTTCAAGCACTTATCATGCTCACTAGTCTTATGAGGATCCCAGAACCAGTAACTTGGAATAACAACAGCAAGCTCCTTTTGAAGACAAATTTCCAATTCCGTGACTGTGTCTTGGCATCGCCGCATTGATTTAGCATTTATACTGTTCTCCCAGCACCATTTATTTTTTCTATTGGCCGGGAGGGCTTCCCATTCCTTGTACACAGAGAGCAGAGTAAAGAGATCACCATCTCTGTGGCAAAATTGCACCTTAAAACAATCAGCTTTTACCTTATCACGATCATTTCCCACCCTGCAAAATATGCTACTAGCATTTGCCATAACAGCAGCAAGAACAAGACCCTCTCTACAAAGACCATAATGGAAGCAACTGAGAATCAGTTTACCAAGACGAGGCTCAATCCCCAACTTAACCAAGTACCGCCCTTCCTCAGTTAATTCAAAAACTCCATTATTCTCCACAATGGCTCCCAACTGGATAAGATTCCTAATGGCCATGTCAATGGCTTTAGAACTAGGTGCATCAACAAAATCAAAACTCTGAACCTTTTTGACTCCCAAAGCAAGGATCCGCAGAACTGCAACACCAAGATGAACTCTGCGAATCTCAGGCTCTTCATTAGAGGGCATTGACTCAAAATCACTTGCTGCATATAGTCTGTAGCATCTTCCAGGTTCTGTCCTCCCAGCTCGTCCAGCCCTCTGATTGGCAGAACTCTGGCTGATCCAGCACACTTTGAGAACATTCATTCCAGTGCCAGGTTCAAATTTACGCTCCTTCACCAAACCAGAATCAATCACATACTTTATCCCAGGAATAGTAAGTGATGTCTCTGCTATATTTGTTGCAAATACGACTTTCCGTTTCCCAGGGTAGTTCTGGAAAACACGAAATTGTTCTTCAAAGGATAGCTTTCCATGCAATGGTAAAGCAACTGCATTTGGAGCTTCAAAATTCTCAGAAGCCCATTCAACTTCAATCTTTGATGTCAAAAATGCAAGAATGTTCCCCTCTTTCTCCGTTTTATGAACCTCAGCAGCCATCCTCAAGACATCAGAAACATACGGAGCAACCATACCAGAACCAGAAGTTCCCTCAGTTGCACAAGGAACATATTGAATATCAACAGGAAAGTTTCTCCCAATCACATGAAATATCGGACAACAAAAGAAGTAGTCTGACAGTTGATCTGCATTAGCCGTTGCAGACATTATTATGAGCCTTAAATCAAGTCTTCGACCAAGTAAATCTTTAACCAATGCCAAAAGAAGATCAGTATTCAAAGTTCTTTCATGGGCCTCATCAACAATGATGCAAGAAATTCCTGACAAATTCCTATCATTCATATAATGCTGCAGTAAACAATGGTCAGTCATATATATTAACTTGGAATCAAACTGCTGAGCAGATGAAAATGTTGGATAACATGTTACAAAATTATCATCATAACACCCAGAGCTTTCTTCTGTGACTCTTTGTGCTAATGAGACGGTGGCAATCTTCCTTGGCTGAGTACATACAATAGACTCATTAGCAGCAATTCCTGAATCAGCAAGAAACTGAACCAGCTGCGTACTCTTTCCAGAACCAGTCTCCCCAATCAATACAATTATCTGATCATTTAATAGTTATTAGAGACACATTGAAAAATACTACACTGTAATTAAAGTTAAACACTCAAGTAGTATAGGAACAAAATAAATAAAATAGCAAAGAGAATTTCCTAATCATCTTGCAGTTACCATATACTAATTGCATGGGACAATAAAAGAGTCTTTTTTTTATTTCTTTCTAAGGTATATAACAACCATGGGATTTAGTTTAGGCCTCTCTACCAATTTAGCTGCAGCTCCCTACTTGCTCATTTGCAACGACTAGCCTATGTTAATTTTCAACCTTTATGGTATCTCAATGTTCAAATCCACTTTATCCTAAATCACATTTCACGCAATTGAACAGCCTCTCCATACTATCCTCTGAAGATTATCCTAGCAGTTAGCTACTTAGTACTGAGATCCTCGTTAATTTCTCAGAACACTAGGGAAAAAGATAAATAGACGAAGCCTATCGAAAGGTTGTAAATTTCTTTACTTGCAATTAAATGAACGCGATACTTATTATAAACCCAACTATGGACAGGTGTGTATCACCCTATTAACCCTTATTGGAGAGTCTAAAAACTCCACCAACAGTGTATTTATAATTTCTCTTTTAAAAATGAGTAGTCAATGACAAGATAATAATTCTTCCATGGTTTTACAAGGCGAGGATATGAACTTACTTTCACTCTCTATTGTACTTGGAGTGTACTTCAACCTACTCTTCAAGTTATTGAACTCTAATTACATGGTCTCAATATATAATATGATAATCCTTTAAATGACAGCATCTCATGCATATAAACGTGTTATGTAGACATAATCCAAATTACCTACACACGACCATACATGTGCCCTACCGGTTGATGCATGAAACCTACCTAGAACGTCAATTCTATAAACAGTAACCGCGTAAATAAATACCCGATTATCCTCTTCAATAGGACACAGCAAAAACACTCAAACAAAACGTAGTGCTTTTAATCTCCAAGATATATGAGTATAACCAACATTTCAAGTTTTCGACTTGTATTACCAAGTATCTATACTGCACTCCAATATATAAGATTAAACTCATCTTCTAAACTACATCATAAAACCCTAAAAGGAGCTGAACATAGAACACAAATGAAGGGGTTTTAGGAATAAATTTTTACCTGTTCACCATGTATTCTAGTGAGAATCTCTTGCCTGTGAGCATAAATAGGCAAACCATCGGCCAATCTCCTACATTCCCTCAAAATCAGCCGATGAATTCTCTCCCAATCAAGCTCTCCATCAACCCTGAAAACATCGACACTTTCCTCTTGTTCCTCCTTCCCGATTTTCTCATCTTCCAAACACCGCAGCAAACTCCTCATCCCTCCCTTAAACTCATTCAACCGCTTTGAGATCATCAGGCTCTGTTCATTCAAAGCTTTCTTCTTGTCATTCAGCATGAAAAACCTTCCCATTGAATAATGCCTCTTACCCATTTGTCCCGATACTTCAGCAATCTGATCAGACTTCTCATCGATTTTTTTCTGCCATTCCTTAACCAATTCCCCTTCCATCAATCCCTTTATATGGTTCGAGAAAAGGGTTTTCAGGTCTTGTTGGAGTTCCAGATTGTCGGAAGGTACGAGGACGCTGGAAATAAGGTTGAGAGTGTAATTGTGAGACCCCTCAAGGCGGGAACGCCAGAGTGAAATAATCGAAGAGAGGGTTGTAGTCCATTCCTGGAAATATAAGGAAGCAGCGATTTTTTCAGTAGGGTCAATGTGTAACTTTTCCGGGGATGGGTTGAGTTGAGAAAGTAGAGTTTGTAGGTTGCTGGGTTCTGATCGGAAGGAAGGAGAGTCCTTTAAGAGTTGAATCATGAAGTTTGGGGGTCGGAGAGTGTTGTTACCGGTGGAAGAAACAGCAGTTGATGGCGAAGGAGGGTATCGGTTATTGACACCCGGACATGTGGGTTTCTGATGGTTGTTGTTAGAGTAGCTGTGGAGCTGGAAGGATTTATGGCTATCCGATGGAGGCGACGGGTGGCGGTTGTTGGAGGATGAAGTGAGATTCATCATGGCACAGAGAAACTAATAAAAATCAAAAGGATAAAAAGAAAAGACTTGGTTGCATAGAAGAGAAGCGAAGAGAAGAGAAGAGAAGAACAGTGAAAGAGAAGATAAGCAAGTAGAAGTGTAGGGGAACATCGAACGTAGCGAGTCTTTATATATTTCTGTTGAAAGCTTTTATAATTTTAATATTAGTGTTTGAACTTTAACGGGTAACTTCCACCGCAAGTAATGTAACTATCCTTATGTTTTTTGTTTTTTTTTTTTCCATTTAAAATAGTTACCCAATTAATGGTATTTAATTTTTTTTAATTTGACATGACAAAAAATTTAGTAGTAAACTAGTCATAATATAGATATTATTAATTAATAAGGTATTTATTATTTTACGGCTCCTTCTGAAATTGAATTAACTAAAATTTAACGGTAATAACCTATCCATCGATTGGTGCGAGAACTCTTATACGGGAAATTAGATTGTTGGGCAAATGAATAAATGTTGAAGTACATGTCATAGCTATCATTTTCTTAGAATTCAGCAGTTTATTGTTCAAAAATTTCACTCCACCCGTTGGCTGCGGAATGCAAAACTATATTAACGATCTTCGGGCGTAAGCAATTGGTGGAGCCCCTACCATCTTCAAAACTTTCTTTCTCGTCACTTTATTGCTTTTTATGAACTTTCCTAATTTTATGGTTAATTATGGTTAATTTTATTAATGCTGATTAGGCTGGATATCGGCCCTATTTGTAAATTTCCTTTTCGAGTCAACTTACCAAAAAATAGTGTATACTACTACTACACAAAATTTTAATCATTCGCAAAGTATGATCATAGAGAATATATAAAACTTTATTAGCAAAATAAAAAAAGTAAAAACATGTCATGGAATACATATGGTCAACCAGCATTTTTCAGTATGGTTGTTTGTCATCAGCCTCATTGTATGAACACCAAGATCTCTTACCAGCTGCACCAAATACAACCCCAAATTCAATAATATAAAATGATACCAAACATCTTTTAAAATTTTTAAAAAAATGATGAGAAAATGTGGGAAACAAAAATCATTCTTGTATCTTGATATATGTATTTATTGATATGTTTTTATCAATATCATTTTATATTGGTATGCATCGATCTGTATCCCTTGATATAATATAAAATGATGCGGAACATCTTTCAAAATAAAATAAAAAATGCTGTGAAAATGTGGCAACCAAAATTTACTCTCGTATCTCGAGATATGTATTTATTGATATGTATCGATCTGTATCTGTTGATATAATATTTTAATATTTCAAATCAATTTCTAATTTTTTTGTCTTAATTATTTTAAAAAGACTTTCGGTCAAAAAGACTAACAATTGAAATTTTTTTTTTGAAAAGTAAATTCATTAATTCATTCAATGAATACAACCATACAATTCAGGGGAAAAAAATAACAAACACTCGTTATAAATGGTGAGAACAAGCTCCCTCAACACAATAAAAGTTTTAGCCTCTGCATCAATAGAACATCATGACATGTTGACAATTGGCTTTCTCACAACTCAAGCACGACATATTTGAAGTGATTGCAAACACTTAATACAGTAAGGACATCAACCCCGGATGGTCTAAAGCGGCGAGCAAAAATCGACAAAAGAGTTGAGCATTCACCAAACTAGAGAGGACGACAACAAAACCATACCTAAAACCACTTGTAAAACTAAGGTTATATGCATAAGCAAGACTAAAAAACGTGCAGGCAAAAACTTCTAAAACTGAAAACTTATTAAACAATGGAAAAACAAACAAAAAAAAATATAAAAATTAAGACAACACGGGTCCAAATCGACTCGTGAAACCATTTATTCTTATGAAATTCTCTCAAAATAGAAACAGATTAAAAAGCTAATGGAGAGCCACCCACTTTCCAAGGAAAATTACTGGTGGCTAGTAGAGTTTTAACGAACGACGGGCGCTGTCATATGTCCATCACAACTTGCGAATACAACAAAGATACCCACAAAATAGATCTGCAAATTAAAAAGATAGAAAACATATGGAGTGAATGAGAAGAAGAAAGAAAAAAAAAAGGGTTAATAGGAGGTAGAAAAAGGCGGGCAATAGCCAGCGGGAAGGTTAGTACCGCCACTTAACAATTGAAAATTAAACATCAGTAAAACAAAATCATATATTATTAAAATATTATTATGATAGATTATCTTTTAAGAATATCTAAATATATTGTATATTATTATATATCTTTCCAGATATTTAGAAAATGTTTATAAATATATTATATATATTTTCTATTCTTATGTGACTATTGCTATATAAATATGATGTATACTCTTAACGTTTATCAATAAAATTGGAAGTGATTAAATTTCAAAATTATAAAGATGGGCAAATAAGAAGAAGATATAATGCAAAATTAAAAATTAAAAAGGGTTTTTAAAATCCTAATTGCTAAGCCATCAATTTAATGATTAATAATTGAATGGGTCTAATTTGGTTAATTTTGAAATTAATGGCACCTTATAAAGGTATTTAAATAATAATAATAAATGAAAGTTATGGCTCAATTTTTCTAATTCAAAATTGGCAGGCACAGAATTGTGGAACAGTTTCCTTTTAAGAAGCTACCAGTTTTTAGTATTTTCTATTTTTTGGATTTTTCATTAATTTTAGTTTTCTTTAAACTTTATTTTTAGGCCAAACTTTGGGATTATTTCTTGCAAGAAATTTTCATCTTGTGCACACAAAAAAGTCATTCTTCCTATAATTTTTTTTAATATTTCGCTTGATTATTAATACAATAATCTGAGGAAAAAAATTATTTATTATGTATGTATTACGATAGTTGTAGGTATAAAAGTTTGGGTTCGATCTAAGTAACTTCATTCTCTTCTCTTAATTTTTTTTTAAACAATTTCATTATTTGTTCTGATCATATTTGCTCTTTTTAAGACAATGTTTAGAACTACACATAGTTTCTTCCCAACTCATAGAAAGGAGGATAATGTACTTCAACACACTCGAACCCTTATCTTCCTACATTAACAATAATACTTATGCCAATCGGTCTGCTCTAAATTATTTTTAAAAAAATTATGCATTACGTCAAATGGAATAAGATTTAGACCCTTTTACTAAGATTAAGAATGTGTTTTGGGTATGATTATGTCGCCCATCTTGGATTAATTTGGTTAATTTTAAACTTAATTTTATTGTTGGATTTTGTAGGCCATTAATGATTATGTGGGAGGACCAATCCTAAATGTATTGGGCAGCTTGGGAGCCTACAATGCAAGACAATTCGGTCTCAATAAGCCCAAAGAGTGGCCAGCCATAGACGGGCTTACTTAGCCCAAGAGTGGGCAGCTTGGTAAAAGGATT
>CM025143.1:2841914-2856823 GCA_013467495.1 Gossypium gossypioides | reverse complement strand
TTTTCCTCGTCGGATTTGTGGTCCCGAAACCACTGTTCCAACTAGACCCAAAATCGGGCTGTTACAAGACCCTTTCTCTTTTTTTTCCTTTTTTAATTTCATCCTATATTTCTTTTTACTTATTTCATTTTTACCCTTTTATTTTATTTTCTTACATTCTGGTCCTTTGACCCACTGTTGGCTTAAGGGAATGACATGGGGTTGAGATAATTACCCATTCAGCCCTTGCATCTTTCGCATGTTTTGATTTAACCCTTTATTTGTTTATTTTTTAAATTTATACTTTGGATTTCATTTAGGTTTCCATTTAATCCTTTGCCTACTTTTTTTAATATTTTTTTATCGTTATTTTATTATTTCTGGTACTTTTATGTCATTCACATTTATCCTTTTCATTTATGCATCTTTTATGTTTATTTTGAATTATCATGTTTATTTTATTATTAAATATGATATTATGATTATTATTGTTATTATTATTACCATTGATCACTGTTATTATTATAATTATAGTTATATTATTAATATTGTACTATCATTACCATTGATACTATTATTTTATTCATTTATTATTTATTTATAATATTATTTTATTTGTACTTATGTAGCAATTCCACTTTTGCTAAGTATTTTATTACGCTTGCACATAATCATACAATAGCATTAAATATTATATTCGTTTTTACCCGACGCATAGGAAATAGTTAGAACCAAGATGATGTTCTTTAATTAGGGAATTCGAGAAATCGTGCCCTAACTTACGGGGTACGACTTTCTCATTAAACCGAGATAATCGAACATCCTTTTAATATAAAAACACATCAAGCTTAAGTAATAATTAAATAATGACCAATCTTATTTTCGATGATTCGAGATGTCGTGCCCTAACTTGCGGGACATGACCTTTTCGTTTTGGTTACCTCGAGATAAGAAGGCCTTTTACATAAGTTTTAATTCAGTTAACGATATTTTAATTAAATAACATCATGTAAAAATGAATCGCATTTTAAATTTTCTTTAGATTCTCAATATTCGATGCCAAGATATTAAGTAATCAACTAGGTACCAATTTTGGGCGTTATGAGGGTACTAATCTTCCTCTTACGTAATCGACTCTCGAACTCATTTTCCTGAATTTAGTAGACCGAAAATCATCGTTTTAACAAACTAACATTTTATTAAAATGACTAAGTTTTGAGGTGATCCAATCACACCTAATTAAAAAGGATTGGTGGGAAATCCATTTTCGTTTTAAAATAAGAAGTGAATTTCAAAAAAAGGATTTCGACGAATATTTTAATCCTATTTCATCAATTCTCACTCAGTATCTTCATTTTTCAATTTCATCCATATCAACAAAGCTCCTATCAAGATGATGATCACTGCAACAACTAAACCAAATGAAATTTTTTTATAGAAATAATGACAATAATGGATAAATTATTATAACATGAAGGACCACGGATTTTACCCCCACAAAGAGGAAAAAAAAGTTAAAAAAAGATGGGGGTAGAAAAATGAAAAACCTGTAAATGAAAATTTTCTTTATGCTTTTTCAATAATCTTTTATCTAATTTGCTTCTCCTTTTGTCTCACCTCATGCATTGAGCAACACGACAGCCTGTGGTATACAATACAAAGTAAATAATTTTCAGGGGAAAATTATGATATTACCAGAACCCGGCACCGGCTTTGGCTTGCTCCTCCTTCTGACCATGATAAAGAGATTTATCCAGTCGCTTAACCGATTCAATGAAACTGCAAATTCGGGTTCGAGTTTCCCCCAGTTCTTGTTCAAAACATCGTACAGCGCACAAACAGAACGTTAATCATTGCTCGATCGAGCGAAGCTCCCAGTTACCCTCACCATCGACAAATCGCAACTCCAAAGCATGGAATGGTATTAGAGCAGGCCGCTGAAAAAAATATACAATAGCAAAACAAGATAATATTACTGCATAGGGAAAATGACAATTGAAACATGCAACAGTTTGTTGCTAACTTTGTTGTCATGTCTGTATTTGAAAGTGTTGTAACAGTTAATCATGACAAGCATCCCAAAGTACTTTAATATCCACTGAGTTAACGATGTTCGACGTTAGCCCGTTGCACGAAAGTACTTGCCTGTGATGAGGTAATAACAGTTATGCCCAAATGTTTGGCCAGTCTATAAAGTTGTTCCTCAACGTCGACGCTCGTGGCACTGCAATGAACGAAAGGAGAAGGTAAATTGGATAACTGATTGGTGTCTTTTCAACAGAAAACAAAGGGATTTTTTACGTACTTTGTGCACTCGTCTAGGATACCGAATTTAGGCTTGTGGAAGAATAACCGTGCCTGATAAAACAGAAAGTTCGATATCAAACAAAAGATTTCCTGTCTGGTATAAATAGTGAAAAATGTTGTTGAATGTGCAACAAGTTTAGTTTTAACTTACCATGCCTAATCTTTGCTGTTCTCCAAGTGAAAGGATGTCTTCCCAACTGAGATTAGCATCCCAACCACTTTCATCCCTTTCCAAAAGATAATTCAATCGAACATTTTCGAGTATGTTTTTCAGACGTGCATCGAGAATGTTTGTGGTGTCAGCTGAGCTTTTACCTGAAATTTTGTATGTTCATAATTCCCAACAACATACATAAATCTAATAAGTAATTCTACCATGCTTTCTAAACTGGTATGTCACTCTTAATGAAGAGTTCAGGTACATCTATGTTCTTCAGATTCTGGTATGATTTTTAGATACGAGTTAATGTCCAACACGGGTAATATGTTCGCTCTTTTTTCAAGTTTTTCCATGTATTTTGAGGGTACTTGAAGGGTTATATGCCCATACTAAGTCCAAAATTGTGTCGGTAGATGACAGAAAAAAGGTAAGGAAAGCAATGCAACTTGTGCAAAGTAAGTTTACCTTTTCCATACAACTTTAATTCCTTCAGCTCTGCTTCTTCATGAGAGAGCGGATATATGATTTGATCCCTTAAAGTTCCCAAGCATGTATATGGTTTCTGAGGAACATAGAAGACGCCACAACCGGAAATATCCTCTTTGTCCAAATGGTGTGATGGTTTATAAAGCCTTCCACTCATAACGGGCCATAGACCTCGAAGTACTCTGAAGACGGAACTTTTCCCGCTCCCGTTCGGACCAGTAACAAGCAGATTTTTTCCAGGTACTACATCACATGTCAACTGCCTAGCCAACAGCTTCTCTGATGGAGTAACTATATTGACATCGCAAAAAGAAATAACATCTCCAGCATAGAGATCATTCCCATGAGACTGTAACACCTTATCAGTCCTCAAGTCCCCTGGTTGGATGGCACATCAACTTATCAATGCAAAAATTCCATTACCAAACAAGGACCCTAATTTCTATATCAGAAAAAAAGGAGATATACCAGACTGAACAGCATCAACAAGCTCTTCAAGCTCAAAAACTCGGTTGATGCTTCCGGATAGCTCCAGGAACTTTCTATTCAACTCCATGATGTCACCAAAGGCTAAAAAGCTTTGAGACACAACAGATGCCAGGAATCGTATTCCATGTCCAAGCTCAACTAAACAAAATTGAAGAAATTTTAGAGAGAGAAGGGAGAGAAACCAAAAGTAGTACAAAATCGAGTCGGAATCTCACTTTGAGTAGAAACTAAGGATCGGTCCCCCTTGTGATCTAAGGTATATAATAAGCTCAAACCCCAGGTAACTATATGTGGAAATTGTTTTGTGACAAAATCGTCAAGTATACCGAACTGCCATTTCTTCTTTAAAAGTAATGAAGAGTGATCAAGAAGATCCCTAAATCTTGACTCGACCATCTGTTAGTACAAGAAGCACAGAATTAGGGGAGAGGGCATGGAAATTATGGGGAAAACAGTTCTAGTAATATCTGCATGCACAGCAGCAAACCATGCAAAAAGGGAGAAAATAGTGCACCATGATCCATGCAAAAATAGCTATAGATGGATTCTATGCATAAAACAAATCGTTTAGTCATGTCCCCCACTACAAAACTAGAAAAAGCCTGAAATGCTGTCATTTCACTGCAAAACATTCCTTTTATATGATAGAAAAACGATAGAGATCGAAGGTCCACAATAATCAAACAATATCTGCCACTGGAAAAACATTAGTACTAAACTTATTCTAATTACAGATGGAACCTGCAACTTGTAGATAGTTTAATCAAGAATTGTTATTTTAAACAGATCTTGATGCAAAATTCAAGCTTATCCGAAACCAGCAATTTATAGGAAATAACAAAAAGGAGTTCATTACATTAGGGTTCAGCCCAGGCATGTAAACCTTAAACGATAGTTGTGCAATATAAATATAAGGATGTATTTAAATTTCCAATTGCTAACCCATAGAAAGGTTAAATATACTCCCTATTTCTGTCTATTTTTCCTCAAGGAAATTTTTGTATGCGTCAACAATGATAGAAACAACATTTTTGTATTTAAATACATTGGACACAACAACAAATTCAAGTATCTTACAGCTTTTTCTCGAGCACCGCCTCCAAAGAAAGCAATAGACTCAGCATGAGTCCGCAGTCTTTCGTGCATGAACCTAATTAACATATAGTATAAGTTATTAAAATGATGTATGCAGCAACATTAAGATATTCATAAAAGTACTCGCATGCACCCATGGGAACATGTCTTTTTGTATTCCATATCTCCAAACTGTTGAGGAGACAGTAGCAGAGAGTTTCTTTTTTTTGGTCATTTCTCTCAAAAACAATGTCTTTTTAAAGCCTTTTTACTTTTTCTCCTCCTCTTTTTCAGAGAGAGGACGTTCCATGGATCATTACTTGTTCTAAAACCTGATTGTATGGATGTAATATTTATGAAAAGTGGGTGAAAATAAATACTTTCAAGCTAGTAACCAAGTTTTATGGTTCTTCTGATTATACTTTTGGGTTGTACCACCCAGCTCAGTTCCTGAGCTTCCTGTTCAGGCCACCAGAGTAGTCTCGATTTAAAACACCAGTTTCTATCATCAGTTTTGTATTATAGATATTCGGTGCAAGTATTTCCATGTGCAGCAGCATTGTTATTACTTAGCAGTTAGTATTACCAGCATGGATTCTAAACCGAGATTGAATTACCTAAAGGTTCCCTCAAGTTGTTGTTCTCGACTTGTCAAATCACCAAAATCAGGAGTAGCAGTCCTTAGCAAACCCAGACCAAGCAACATGTATGCATACAGAATGGTAACGCCCCTTCTTCCTGTTAATAGCTTCATTCTCCATGTGAACCTTAAAATTTTCAGCATTGTTAAGAATAATTCTTAGAAAGATAAGGGAGGAATAAAGGAACATATAATTCTAGAATTAAAATATTTGACCAAAACAATAGTGGTACTATAATACATGAAGATAATTTACTCACCACAAAATGTCAACAGATGGCTTTACCATTCCGGTAACCAACCCCGATAAATCAGTTGTTAACTTTTCAAGATCATCAGTAATTCTTTGATCTGCATCAATATTTTTGCTCGACATTTGAAAGACCTACAAGAAGATGCATTTGATGTGAATTTAGCACTGCTGAAGTCTAGGTAATAGTGGTGAAAACTGTTAACTCAGTGCAATGCCTGTCAAGTATTCAGGCATCACTGTTTCTGAGCTGATCAAACCTGGTAAAATGCATTATTTCTTAAGTAGTTCTTCAGCAAATGTTGAGTCAATCTAATCCTCCATCCAAGGGCCAGGGTAGCTGTCAAGTGCCTGTAAACCAAGAAATAGGCTATTTACAAAGACTAACGAACCAGAACAGTGTTTATGGCAAAAAGTAAATAATTTAACTGTTACAAATAATAAAAAAATAACACTGTTAATATTAGCACTGACTCAATAGACAGTTTAACTTATAGATCTTTCTCACAGTTTAACTTATAGATCTTTCTCTATCTGTATATCCCTCTTTTTGTTTAAGTATTTCATATATAGGTCATAATGAATATAAAAAATTACCTCAAGGAAGGAGCAATGACAGCAGATGCGGCACTTTGAAGGACACTTATACTCATTAATCGTATAAATCCTGCCTTATCCTGCTCCAAAACATACTTCACAGTAGTTCCTGAGAATAGATGCATTTAAGTAAAAGTAAAAACAATCTCTCAGATTTTAAAATGGATAAGAAATAGAATAATATATTTCTAATACCATTTAATGTCGCAATCTGATCTGATAACCATGTTCTTGTGGCAACAAGAAAAGCAACGGCAAGTAGTTGAGCCCCTTGTTTGTCAAATACGGTAGGTACCTGAAACACAAGAATTTAAGGTTGTAGATGGAATTTATAAACTTGTGTTAGTGGATGAGAACAACATGTGCTCATTCCAAACATTAAGGATTTCTTGCACCAGGTTTACTAGAATTCAAATATTGAAGATAACTAAAATATAACAGTACTTGCATAAGCTATGTTACAGTTACAGTCATATTTGAGAACATTTAGTAAAAGGTGATCAAATCCATCATTACTAATCCATGATAGGCAAATCATCCTTTAAGTGTACTAGATTAATTTCTGCAAATAATTAAAAAAAAAAAGGCAGTTTCCGTTCATACCAGTACTTTAAACATGGCAGCTACCCTTGAAGACAGTACTCTTGGAGTCCTCTGGAGTTGAGGAACCACAGGTAACTTAACATCATGACTCAAAGAGGGTGATGCTGCTATGAGCTCTGATACATATGGTTGAGTCTTTGGATTTGAGAATGCAAATTCCTAAACAAATTCACTCAAAATTTTGCAGTGAGAGAAAAACAGGTCCAATCAAACAAAAACAAAAGCACATGAAAACAAAGTTTCTTAAGTTTTAAGACCTTTTTAGCTGCAGTGAATGCCCGTTGAACAGTGATTGCATCATTTTGGCGGTCTGTCACAGAAAGTTTAGTCAAATCCATCCCACCTTCACTTTCTAACGAGGAATCCTCTCTGCGCGTGCTATAGAAGTTCAGTTACGCGCCCAAAAAATGGGTAAGATATGTGATCACCACAAAATTATGTTCTGTACCTTTTGTAATGAACTTTCCATCCTCCTTCCCCATCCAAGGACAAAACCACATCATGGAATGCCACTAGTGCTGGACGATGTGATATGGTTATGCATGATGTACCCATGGCTCTAATTTTAGCACAAAACCTTTCCTCCATATCAGTTGTCACAGCACTTGTGCACTCATCAAGAATTGCAAATTTAGGCTTATGGTAGAACAGTCTAGCCATTCCCAATTTCTGTTGCTCCCCAAGAGAGAGTTCATCTCCCCAGTTAACCTCTTTCTCAGGTGGGTAACGATCCAATAGGTACTCAAGGTCAACCTGAATGGACAACAAAGTGAAGAATTATTCTGAAAGTAGCCAATAAAACTCAAAATGAAATAAAAAGCACCAATACAATTTTAAAAAATAGAAAAATATATATATATATTATGAGATGAAACCAATACATTTTTCAACAGCTCCACCATTCCACTATGTGTAAGAGGCTCAACCTCCTGATCTGCTGTAAGAGGATAGATTAACTGGTCTCGAAGGGTTCCAACAGCTGTATATGGTCTTTGTGGCACATAGAATATTTCTTTATTAAGATCAGAACCAACTCCAGGTTTCACAATATGGCCAGATACCAGTGGCCAAAGGCCACCTAAAACCCGGAAAAGGGAACTCTTCCCACTGCCATTTGGACCTTCAGAACAGAAAAAGCAAAAGATTTTTATTGGCCTAAAAGTCTAAACCCTTTCAAACAACAGTCACTTAAATTTGGGGAACATGAATATAAAGAAGGATAGCATATATATAAATATACACTGATAAACCAAGAGTGCATGTATAAAACACACACATACGCCTTGTTTCCAATAAAAAGCACATTAGTCATTACACTTCCTCTACAATAATATAAATGAATGAAGTAAAATAGAAGCATGTCAAAAAAGATGAGGCGATGATTGCAAAAGGCATCTTAAAGGTAATAATGTAAATTACAATATTTTCGAGGAAAAAACCTGTAATTAAAAGATTAGATCCTGATCCAACCCTCAGAGAGAGATCCTTCACCAAAACATTCCCGGTTGGAGTGAGAACCTGATAGCATTATAGCTATTAGAAAAAAGAAAATGCTAAAAGCATACTAAGAATCATAAATGGTTAAATATCATCTCAAATACCTTGACACGGGAAAACTCAACAAAGTTAGCTTCAGTTAAGTAATTCATACTTCCAGCTTTTAGCAGGGATGCTTTTTTATCATCAGCACTTAGCTCTCTTGATATAAGCATTAGCTCATGAATTCGGTCAGCATAACCACTGGAAGATATTAAAAGAAATAACAATAAGAATTAAACTGAAGTTATTATATGAACCAGAAATCTGTCTCTCACGTTCCTTGTAATAATCAGTAACTATTACAGAATGAGAAATATATTCATCATGAATATTATGGATGTGCATGGTAAAATCCAATGTAGATCTCTCAGAAAGTGCCTAATTTTACTCCGCAGGTTTTTCTTCCAAAAGTTATATCACTAACAACTCTCAGAGCCAGAAATCAACAAAGAAATACCTGAGACGATTTACCCGTCTTGAACTTATAGAAAGGGTACCCAGGGCCAAAAATAGTGGAATTACAACACCGATGTGATATCTTAAATTGCTAAACATCTCTGCCCGTCCCAATATTGAAGAGTCAGGTCTAAGATGGCCAGCAAAGAAAGGCTCAATAATCAAGACAACAACAAAAGTAGCAGCAAGATACTTCAACAAGAAATCTTGAATCATGCCAAACCACCAATGGTCATGAAGTACAACCCTCAAGTGCCTAACAAGAGTCTTAAACTTCTGTTGAATATAAGACTCTTCTCTACTTTCTCCACCGTAAAATGCTATACTTTCTGCATGGACCCTTAACCTTGAATGAAGCTGTCTGTATTCTCCTTCCAACTGTTGTTCTTTTGACGTTAGTTTCCCAAAAGCAGGAGAGAAGTTTTTTATGCCAGCTCCTGCTCCCAGAATAAATCCCTATAAAGCAACCCAATTTGTTAATCTGACAAAGTGGCGGAGCCTTGCCAGAAAATCATGTAAGAGTATAGATAAAGAATTACCAATATCCAGAAAAAGTATTTTGGGCCAGCATAAGAACAAAGAGACCAAGTATAAACAAGACAGTCAGTAACTGCTGTCAAATCATCCAGTAAAAGCTCACTTAACTCCGAACAGAATCTTGGTATGTCACTAGCAATCTGTTGCTCAGGATTCCGTACCCGTCCATCAACGTGTGATATTTTGTAATATGCCATGTTCTGAAATTATATAGGTTAAAACAATAGAGAAAACATACTAGAACAAGAAAACAAAAAAGAAACTTATAATGCTTATAATCCAATAGATATGTGCTTCCTGCACAAGGGAACAAACAATAGTAAAGTAACATCATCCTCAAAGATGGGAAAAAGGCAACTGATCTCTAGATTGTAGAATAGAAGTTGTAGAACTTTTCGCCACCCATAGGAAATTTACTCAGTGGCATTACCCCTTCAGATGTCAGCCATGTTACAACAACCTGAGTAGGAACTTTTCCAGTAAAAAGGAATTTTATATGATTCTGAAGTTAATTATCAGAAACCTAGGCTAGATTTTGACATTAGTCCCACAATGCTTTGGTTAAAGGTACCATGCACATTAGAAAAAACCAACTCAGATATGAAGAATATTAGACAACTAAATACAAAACAACAAACATGTATTCCTCCTGCCACGGATAAAGATGTGCAAAGAAGATAAGTTCACATGCAGGAGAAAATTTGAATAACAGAGTATGGTTCATGAATTATGAAAGGATACCTGATCTAACCAGATTAAAAATGAGCATAACATAGGACAGAAATTAGAAAAATATAGTACATATAGATTACTCCAAAAGCAAAAGCAGACAACTACCTCAAAGTAATGTGCATGGATGAGTTTCGTCAGTATTTTCCTGAACCTCAGACTTAGGATACCAGTTATGTACTTTGAAGTAGAATGAATGGTAGACAGAAGAAAGCTCAAAAGAATATTTTCAGAGATTAGCCGGAAGAATGATGGTACATTCTGGAGAAAAACAGTACGGAATAGAAATCCCTGAACTTTTGCTAATCTATTGCTCAAAGCCGTTCTCAGCACCTGCAAAAAGTATAAGATAGATGCTTTTCTTAACAAGAACAGAAAATCCCCTATAGTTCAAACTACAAAAGTCTCCTATGACACATTCCCTTGGAAGGGAATTACATTTCCATTCACCATTTTTAAGTTTTCTCTATCCCAGTTGTTATATTTGATGTATTTGACATGAGAAGTGCAAGCTAAAATCACAGGTGTTTATATACCTCTCTGCACAGGTGCATGTATAACAAAAGCAGATAGATACCCAGTTCCTTCTCATGTTTCTTATATCACCAAATACACTAACTAAATACAAAAAGAACTGAAGGAAGAAATCAAGCAACTAGACCTTGGTAACTGACCTTAGTTTCTTGTATTTTTCCTATTCTAGATCAAAAGATCCTAAAAAATCATTACCATATCAGTAAAGCCGTTGGCTGATGTTTTATTGTCGTAACAAATTATCATTGTCTAGCATAAAAGTGGATTTGAACCAAAGCCTTCTGTTATATACCACTTAGCACCAGGTCAAGCAGCACCTCTACCCCAAAGATTCAACATCAGGGAAAAATTATACAGCCCCGTTTTTGAAGGGTAAACCTCAAATAATCTCCAACCTTTTTTTAATCTGGTCTATTTTCTTAATAATGTTTGCAATTGCAGTTAAAAAGTTTGATGTGAAACTAATAGAAGATAAAAGATAACAAAAACTCGGGAATCAAACACAGTATTAAACCACAGTATGTTGCAACACAAATAGAAAGGCTTACCACAGTGCCCACCAAAGCCAAAAGATCTCTTGCACCAACTTTGCCCATCTTGGATAAAAGAAATGCTACTAAAACCTGAAGGGACTTTAATCCACCTTTCTTTTTTCTAGTTCTCTTTACATTATTATTCTTTTTAAGGACCTTATCTGAATTTTCTCTTTTATCTCGGGTCCCATTGTAATGACCAGGTGAATCAGGCTTTTTACTACTAAACCGTGATTGTAAATAAGCAACAGCTCCACCAGCAGCCACAATACCAGAACCAAGCAGTAGTGTCTTCCTGTAAAACCATAAAAGTAATAAAACACTGGACAGTGGAATGAAGAATTGTAATACAATAAGAGTATTATAAGTCATAGCATGGACATCCAACAGAGGCCCACTGGATCAGTGGGGTGAAGAATGGTATCTTGTCATATAACATATTTACCTTGATAGTGTGGTAACAGACAGATAAAAAACTGCAATTATGTTGAAGAGTACCAAAACTTAGAAGAAAGATGATTGATAAGATGGTATTTTATCTAAAAGGTCCAATCTTTTATACTGTCATTTAGTACAACTATAGGAAGACAAAACAGGACTGGCTTAACCAAGGGTGGAAAAGCCCCAAGGTTAGTTATGAACAACCTGATCACAAAGGCATCACTCAAAACCAGTTTTATATGGATTCAATCACTCCACAGAACAATGAGTGTCTCAATATCCTCTCTGCTTGTCTGAAGTAAATTAAAAAAACATCATGATTTTCTTTCTCTACATTGCTCTCCTTATGAAATTTTAAAATACTTTTATAATAATCAAAGGAGCAACTTTCAAGGTTTTCCTGATAGATAGAATGGATGTCGTTCGAGGGAGAGCCTCAGTAGCAACAGTATCGTTGCCCGTGTAACCAGAGGGGGGATGCTGCGCATGATAAATCTTCATAAGTTGGGAGCCTTGTGCATTAGGGAAAAACTCTTTTAGAGTGGATGTTTGCTCCCAAAATTGCAGTTGATGCATGCAGAGTGAATGCAGAAAACATGCCAGGGTATTCATGAACTAAACCTACAATGCAAGAAAGCTTTTATGAAAGGATCATGTGTTGCATCATTCTTTAAACATTTTAAAGATTCTAATCTGTGCAAAGCATAGAGCTGTTTATCCATAGGGCCACTCCCTTCAGTTGTGCTGCTCATTATTCAAGTGACGGGAGGCTTATAAAATGGCTCTACTTAATTTATTAATAGAAACCTCTATTAACTGCAACAGTTAATACATTAACCACTATTATTGGTATACGAATTTATTATCACCAATAAAATACATCAATACCTCCTAGAGGCCAGAAGATTTCGGCCATGCTCGGTTAACTGCAACAGTTGAAGTGATGGCATTGCTGAAGGTGGACCCCTGCACAGTATCAAAGATTAGCTACCAAATTAGGAGGGAAGCATCTGGAATGCATTAACAACAATTGCCAGATTATAATGATTAAAGAAAGAGGGGAAAATAGCACTAATTACTTCCTATGCTTAAGAAAAAATTCTACACTAGAAATGCAAATAAAATCTCTATTTTTAAGTAAGATGGTATCTAAACACCTATGATATGATTTGTTATACATGACGACCAATAGGATACAAAGAACGAGGGAAAGATAACATGCAATCAGTAGCTAAACTAATGCTCATTGCTCTGTAGAAGGAAAGACCAATGTAACAAATTCACGTTATAAGAAACATAAGAAGATTCTCCAAACCGAGCTCTCACGATTCCAATTCAAAAGCCAATAGTGTTAACCGCACTCCATCGACAAGATATGTTGGCAAGAGCGCATACTTCAATTTGTCTTAGCGTGAAAGCTTCTAAGCAGTGAATATGCCTTGTAATATTGCTGCTCACCAACTAACCAGGCACATCTGTTTAATAAATCGACTAAGCAACGTCAGCATATCAAAAACTAAAATGGAGTATTTTGCATAAACTTAAAAGGGAAAAGAAAGCAGTGACAACTACCATATAAAAGATCATATATAATAGGACCATAATGAATGATGCATATTGAACAACAAAACAAAACTGCATGTTTTATAAGGTAAACTAGATAGGCATACACAATCACACATACATATATATACATATTGTGATTTGTGCCTTGCAACTCAAGCAATATAATAATTCTAGCACCTTGAGAACACTGAAATCCATTGAGAAAGTCTAAAAAAAATTCTAACTAGAAAGTGCTTTTTAGCGTACTTGAGCAGAGGCAGAAAGTTCTTAAAACGGCAACGCATCAAAACAACAGAACTGGAAACTCCATTAATCTTTGCAACCTCTCTCCATTACTCTGTAACTGAAATTTCCACCATTTTTTTTCCTTCAGATATTCATAACAAAATTCATCTCGAGTTTTCAAGTTTTTTAACTGGGAGAATTGAATGCTGGTGAAGAAAGCCTCACAAACGATCGAAATCATGATTTTAGCTCTTGGCGCAAGTTATTTATATGTTTNTTTTTTTTTTATTCCAAATTCAAATTTCCATCGAACGTGGAATTCCTTTTTTTTAATGTTTAAAAAAAAACTGATTTCTTTTTTTATATAATCCAATTACTTATTATGAATTGGTTTAATTCTTGTTTGAGTCCCTTTATTATACCTAAATTTAAAATTTGATACTCAAACTTAGAACATCCAGATTCTAAAGTGTCAACTAGAGGTGTAAATGACACATTGATGCTCGCAAGCTATTTGAGTTTGAATTGAAAAAAAAAAACTCAAACTCGATTCTGTAATTATTGACCTAAGCTCAAGCAACTCAAGTTATTAATTGAGTCGAATTTGAGCTTAGTAATACTCGACTTAAACGGCTTGAGAGTCTTATCGAGTTTTTCATTTTTAATACATGCTTTAAACACTTATACTATTAAATTACATTATTGCCCTTGATTTATATTATTGACCCTAAACTTAATTATTAGTTCTAGTTCAAGCTTAAATATTTACACCTCGAGTTCGTGAGTAAGTATGAAAATTGATAAACAAGCTTAACCAAATTGAACTCGAGCTTAAAAATAGATGTTCAATTAAGCTCGAGCTAAGTATCAAGTTTTGAATTGCAAGTTGAGCTCAAACTTAAGCTTGCCGGTAATCAAACTCGGCTCGGCTCAATTGCACCCATAGCCTCATTGGCTTTGATCCTTTATTATTAATAAATCAAATTAATAACACTGTTAAGTGTGAAAAAGTCATTCATTCATGCCATTATAATTGTAAAAAATATCAAAAAATCAAGTCATTGTTTCAACAGCAGCAGTAGCGGACAATGTATCGGTTTAGATTTACTAATAATATTATAAAGAGTAAAGGATTAAATTCAAATTTTAAGATAGTGGAGGGACTAAAACCAGAAGCAGACGTTATAAATTCAATACTCTTTTTTTACACAATTTAATACCTTTTAACCATCAACTCGATTAACATTTGTCTAATTTTTTTCAATTAACGTTTGATTATTAATTAAAATTTATCCTAATTTGTAAAATATTTTTTTCCTATTTTATTCTTCAACTTGGATGATATCGAAATATTTTTTCCTTAATATTTATACCAAAACCATTAGCTTCACCATAAATATAATTATAATTTTCTAATCATCGTAATTGTCATTATCACATAAAGTATAACATTTAAAAAATTTAAAATTAAAAAAAAATCAGCAGAATCATTAAATGTGATTATTTCAAAGTTAATATCATACAAATTAAAATCATAGTATGGACCGTCATTTTTCCGTATATATGAAACATTAATCTTGTTGTTCGCATGAACCATGACTAAAAAGATTATCCAAAATCTCTTATGTATTATTTATTCTATATTTTGCCCATAATTTTTTGTCTTACTGAATAATAAAATTTAAAAATAAAATTCCAAAACCTCGGAAAATGTTCAACAAAAAAAACCAAAACCGTAGCAATTGGAATCCCATGTTGATGAAT
>CM025143.1:2679123-2690372 GCA_013467495.1 Gossypium gossypioides | reverse complement strand
ATCTTGGAGATCTGGGTTTTTTTTTTCAGCTTTTAATGGAAAAAATGATGAGGTTTCAGTATAAGCCTGTTAGAAGACAAGAAGCCATTGTTGGGTTGTTTGTGTTGCTTTTCCCAGTTCTTTTGCCTTGTTTTTTTGCTTCATTCAGCCATGCTTCCCCTTCAACATTCTTGGTACGTTCCTCTATACATATATATATTTATATGTATATAGCTTAGTAGAATTTTCTTTTTTGTATGGAAAAATGGGTTCCTGGTTCTCAGTTTCTTCGTGGAAAATTTCATGGAAATGAGAAATAAAAAGTTTGCAGTTCATTAAAAATGTAAAGTTAAGGGTTTGTTTTGAGTTTATTTTGCCGACAATGGTTCAAGTGTGTCTGGTAATTATATTGCTTTAATGAAAATTATGCCAAAACTAGAATTTTTTTTTGTCTTGGTAGGTAATATATTAGTTAATTTGCTTGAACTGGAAAAAAATTGAAAAATAATGTCCACCAATTCAGCTTTTCTTCATTTCTTATAAATTTTTCTTTAGCCTTTGCATGTCTTTTTCAGTTAAACTAAGCATCTTCTCCCAAAAATTCACAAATTCATATATATCTATATATGTGTGTATGTGTATATATATAAAAGTTAATAGTTTTACCAGCTCTTTATGCAGAGTTCTCCCATTAGTTTATTGATAATATAGTGATAGTGTTCGTAATTTTCTCTTTGGGGAGGAAATGGAACTTTAAATTTATCTGGTTTGTTGAATTATTGCTTTGGCTATGAAAGGAAATTAATTGATTGTGCTGCCCTTTGATGTTTGTTGCAGGAGTGGAGTGTTCCGAAACCTCGGCATTTACGGTTACTCACGAGTGCCTTACAACGTGAAAGTGTATGTTCGCATGCCTGCGTATATGCATATGTTGTGATTTTCCTTTTATGACTGTATGTTGACTGGTGATTTTGATGTTTGATTTACTTTTGTGTTTGTATTCAGTCTGATGGAGAACCGACTGATCTTTGGGCTCCTTTGGCTGACCAAGGGTGGAGACCATGTCTTGGTGGATCCGTAAACGCCCCACGTGAGTGACAAACGATGAGATTTTCAAGTTTTGGTTTGTTTTTTATTGTTGGTATTCCGTATTATGAGACTTGTGTTTGCGGTGTTAATGATACTTACATTTTCTTGGATTTTTGGTCTTTGATTACTTTGAGCAGCGTTGCCCCAGAAATCTGAAGGATATCTTCAGGTCTTTCTTGATGGAGGACTTAACCAGCAAAGAATGGGGGTAGGTCCTCATTCAAGTACTTTACAATTATGAAACATTCGATGATTCTAGTTTTACTAAACATTTCCTTTTTGTTTCTAGATATGTGATGCGGTTGCCGTTGCTAAAATATTGAATGCAACACTTGTGATCCCGTATCTCGAAGTAAATCCGGTTTGGCAAGATTCAAGGTACTTTTATATGGAAGGGAATCATCCTTTCAAGTTCTTATTCTAAGTGGAAATTTTCTAGTTTTCGCCCCGGTTTAAGTAAAATATTTTCCCTGCAGCTCATTCATGGATATATTTGATGTGGATCACTTTATTAATGTATTGAAGGATGACATATCGATTGTCAAAGAACTACCTGATGATTTCTCTTGGAGCACAAGAGAGTATTATGCCACTGCTATTCGACCAACCCGAATTAAACGAGCACCTGTTCATGCATCTGCAAACTGGTACCTCGAGAATGTCTTGCCTGTACTTCAGAGGTTAGTTAGCAACTCGAACCATTTGATTCGAACAGACAATTTAGTCGCTTTCGACAGTTTCCGGACATATCATAGTTCTCCCTCTTGTTCTGTTTTTTTAACAGCAATGGGATTGCTGCAATTTCTCCGTTTTCTCACCGTTTGTCTTTCAACAACTTGCCGAGTGAAATCCAGAAGCTACGTTGTAAAGTCAACTTTAAAGCACTTGTTTTTGTTCCGCACATTCGAGCACTTGGAGATGCCCTTGTCCATCGCCTAAGGTATCCTCCTACTGAAAGTCAACCACTTATTACCGATGATCTCACTGGGACCACTGATCGAAATGTCAAACAAATGCCACAGAAATTTGTAGTGGTACACCTTCGGTTTGATAAGGTATATATCCTGCTTATACCATAGATTAAGGTCCTTGTATTTTAACTATGACATTGTTTATATATATAGGATTTAGTTTGAATGATCATCGTTTTAATGCAGGATATGGCGGCTCATTCGGCCTGTGATTTCGGTGGGGGTAAAGCTGAAAAACTGGCTTTGGCCAAGTACCGACAAAGGATTTGGGGAGGGAGGGTTCTCAATTCTCAGTTTACCGATGAAGAGTTGAGAAGTCAAGGTCGTTGTCCGTTGACTCCTGAAGAAATTGGACTGTTGCTAGCAGCTTTGGGTTTTGATAATAGTACCCGTCTTTATCTTGCTTCCCACAAGGTCCTTTATCTTAAGAATTTTGGTTTTGCAAACTTTTCCAAATATATTGTTTCTCAACGATGTATTCATCGCCGTATATTTCAGGTATATGGCGGGGAAGCTAGGATTTCCACCTTACGAGAGCTATTCCCGAAGATGGAAAACAAAAAGAGCCTTGCCTCTTCAGAGGAAAGGGTCCTTATAAAAGGAAAAGCTTCTTTGTTAGCAGCAGTTGATTACTATGTTGGTATGCATAGTGATATCTTTGTCTCGGCCTCTCCTGGGAATATGCACAATGCGTTGGTGAGTATTACCGGTTTTAGTGCAGTCTACATGATAGTATATCTAAACCCGGACATACTTATAATATATGGTTCCAATGATACAAACAGGTCGGACACCGAACTTTCGAGAACCTGAAGACCATAAGGCCAAACATGCCATTGTTAGGGCAACTCTTCCTTAACAAAAACATTACTTGGTCGGAATTCCGTCAAGCAGTGGTGGAAGGTCATCAAAACAGACAAGGTCAACTCCGGTTAAGGAAACCGAAACAATCCATATATACATATCCGGCTCCGGATTGTATGTGCCAAGCTTAAATCCCTAAACCTCATTTTATAGGTATGCCAAGTTTACGCTTACTATATTTTATTGATTTCATTACTGCAACTATTAATTGTGGCTTGTATTATTGGTATCATAAATAAGAAGCAAATCCCATTTCTCTCATCAATAAAAAGTATAACATCCTACTGTTCTTAGTCGGTATCGTGTAGCGTATCAAGTCGACTGTGGTATCGAGAATGGTGTTGTTTAGCATTAAACTTTTGTGGATTGTATTGAGTATGGACCGCAGAGTGGGGGTATGCAACGTATAAATCATCTCGGTTTTGTTCGTTGCATAGGTCTGCCGGTGAAGCCGTCTGTACAACTCATTTTCGTGTTGATTATTACGAGAAACATTGATGTATTGTGGAAGAGATTTTGAGTGTTTACTTTGTAGTTTGCAACATTATATTTGAATTTTGTTTTTTGAAATAATGTATTTGGTTTTGATATAGAAGTAATTGAGTGTAAATCTAAAGATGGTCTTGTTGTCATACAATGGAAGAAATCGTTCATGCTGAAGAAAGGAAGTTTGTTGGGTGTAAATGAAGTACTTGTACTTGCAGGTTACTTGAATTCAATGCTAAAAAACATCATCATCCATCCAAGCTTTTACTGATTCCAATTCAGAATTATTGGGTATCAAGCGATTCGTTTCGAAGTAGATCATTATCTGGATTTTTTGATTTATCTAATTTTGGATTCCTAAATTTATCTAAAATTTTGAATATGTTTAATCAAGACTGAATTATGTATTATTATCAGTTGGATATTTAAAATTTCTAATCATTTTTCGAATATCAAAATAAAAAGTCAGGATTATAAGATGAATTTGATATCTGAATTAAAATATAATTCTGAATATTTGCACTACACAGAAAATAGATTGAATACTTACGTATATCCGAATTTTCAATCTTGACTGCCGACTGCCGTGGATCAGTTGGACCCTAAAATTAAAGCTAGATTCAATGTGGCTGAAATATTGGTATTCGTAAATTTTGAGTTTGACTCAAAAAAATTAATTCATTAAGCTCAAACAACTTGACCTATAGTTTGAATTAATTCAAGCTTAATAATGCTCAACTTGAATGATTTGCAAACCTTATTAAGTTTTTCATATTTTTATATTATTAAATTACATTGTTCTAAAACTTAATTATTGAACCTAACTTAAACTTGAACTGGAATACATCTTAAGCCAAACCCGAACTTAAAAATAAATAATCAATCAAACTTGAATTAAATATCAGCTCTTTCAAGCTCAGCCTGAGTTGATTACACCTCAGGCCGCCCAATTTAACAATTCTAATCATATTATATGCATAAGTTACATAAATTTTTACATAAATAACTTGGAACAAATGACATATTTAACCATAGCTTTCAAGATAAACATGCTACATTTTAATACATTTTAAGAGTAATAATAAAAGAGTGAAGATATACATGTATGGTGAAAGAAAGCCTCGGTGGAAGTGTCAAGTGTCCATCAAACGCAAGTTGTGACCTCTGGGGATTAGTGGTTAGCTTTCAATATATCACTGATCATCGGGGTTACCAGATGTGGGCCGGATCTGACCGCCTTTCTTGTCTTCAGCACTTGATCCGGTTCCATTTCGGCTTGTGAAAGCCAACTCTTTTGCTTCTGATGCGTGCAGAGTCATCTCTTCATCGATAGGTAGTGTTCTCTTCGAGCCCTCTAATGCAACACCGAGAACTATGTTTTCCTCTAAGGCAGAGACTGGCAACTTCTCGCCTTCCGGTTTTGATTGAAACGGTTCTAGTAATCCACCTGCTTTGTCAATCCCACTTTCCGTCGTGGAAACAGAAGGCCTAACAACTTTCTGTTGCTTGTCGGAAACTCTTTTGTTATCCAGAACCTTTTGGTCGGGACTAGATGTTTCTGCAGCATTAGAACTCGTCTTCTGGGTTGATTTTGATGGTGGTTTAACTTTATCATCTGTCTTGGGATGTGATGTTGATTCAAAAGAAGCATTAGAGGCTTTGGTTTCAGAATTTGGACTTTCTACAACCTTGGCATCTGCTTTGGATTTGGAATCAGGCTTTGGTGTTGCTCCGGCCTTGTTGTCTGCAGCAGGCCGTACTGTGGTTTTACTGTCGTGTTCTCCAGCTGGTTGTGCAGACCGGCCTTTTGTTCTATCCTCACCACTGGTCTTGTAAGCGGGTTCGATCAGTAACAGAGGCCTGTTAGATGACACTCCACCATGGTTATAGATTGAGTCTGCAAATGGTACATTTTCCAACTCGGAATCACCAACTACTTTCTGCACAGTTCGAATTGGTGTGGCAAGTCGGGCACGGTGATGGCTGATGACTCTAAGGAGATCTAAAAGTATAGTTTCCTGCTCATCGACCATAAAATCTAGTTACATATCCAGTATCAAACTTAATGGAAACCACTTTCACAAACAGGGAATATAAATTGAACATAATTGAAAGGCTTCATTTTCATAAGATAACAACATAAGTTCATTCTACCAAGTAACTTTTCTTAGCATGCTTTACTACAGTTTGTCGCTTCATTTTCATAAGATAAGTTCATGTGAACGGTGAATATGGTATAGATTCATTTCACTTCTACCAAGTTACAAGTAACTTTTCTTATCATTTATGCACTAAACACCCTGAAATTGACTTGCAGAGGTCGCATTCATCATTGAAAGGCATAAATCTTAATAGAGATATCCTCTTACCTTGACACATAGGTATTCTTCAAGGTGGGAAGTCTTCACAAAACAGGACACCAATATCTGTCAAATAAGAAAGGAGGAAAAATAAATTGGCAAATATTAGATAACATACAACATACACGTGGAGACACGCACAAAAAATAGGATGAGGCAAATTCTTTTACTGTTCCTCCTTGTCATTGCTTATAGAAAATCTATCAAAGATATGACTGAAAAACAACGCAAGTAGTCATACGAAGAAGAATGATTTCATAAGAAGGTCAGACGTTGAACACAAACCAAAAGAGCCTGATTTTCAGGGCTGACATTCTCCAGAAATACTCTTCTGTGCAATCTCTGCTGCTCAACCTGAGGATTCTTAGCCAATACCTTGCGCATGTCGGCAACAATATTCTGCACAAACAAAAGGGATCCAAAAGGAATTTTAAAAATTTGAAAATGACAATTTAATTATGCAAATCTGAAATAGAGCTGTTGGCAGTTTTGGAGAACTCCTTACATTAATCTTATGGACATCCAAGTGACTGATGGCCAGGTGAGTTTTAATGCGCCAATGAGTTTTCTGACTGAGATTTCTCACAACATTTACTGTAAATTTGTGGTTTGGAATGTGAACTGCTTCACGATCCTCCCCTCTTATTATTGTTGGTGACCACCAACCAACATGCTGTATATGTAAAAAAATCAAGACCCATATAAGAAAACCCGCAGATGAAGAATGTTGTTGTCCCAGTTTACTAAGGGAATCACATCATTAGAAACCATTTGAAGTCTAATACAAACACAGCTCCGCCTTTTACTCTAAAACAGAGACGGCTCAAATACAAACCTCAACAGTACCAGAAACTTCATATCCCTCTATCTTTGTTTGAATCCATTCATTCACGACAAAAGGTCGAGTCGCATGAATCATTGCACTTGAGAGAAAATTTGTGAATATCTACAACAAATAACAAACTGTCAAACTCTGAGAAAGTGCATACGCGGGTTCAGATAAAAAAGGGTTCAAGAAAAGTCCAGATAGAACAAGAAAAATTTAGGATTTGATTTAGGAGAAATAAGCATCAACTTTATGTTCCCTTAGGTTCAAAGTTGAGGTATCTTTCCTTGTTTTTGGAGGTTTATTTCTGGAGCATTCTAATAATTTCCAAATTAGCTGGAAAATCTCACAATTTGAGTCTAATGGGTTTTTCCCTTGTTTTTGGGGGTTTATTTCAGGAGCATTCTAATAATTTCCAAATTAGCTGGAAAATCTCACAATTTGAATCTAATGGGTTTCTTCCAGGGTTCCCTTCTTATTAAGAGATCAAAATTTCCAGTGTCCCAACTTATTCAAGGATGTTATTGATGCATGATCAGCTTATATTACCTTTTGATTGTATGAAGCAATTGTTAACTGTAGTTGTGAACTGTTATATTTATCTTCTTCCTCCTATACCTGTTTCTAGCATTTTCAGATTTACAACCAGCCCTAGATCAGTCTCTCAAATCTATCAAACCTTAACCAAAGTCAACACCAAAGAAACCTCCAAGCTTCAATTGCAACCATAAATCATTGCTCCCTTTTATTAGTTTTTCCCCTCAAAGCTGAGTTCCTTTCTAAACAAACCTGTAGGCCTAACCATTTTCTTTCATTCAATTAAATCCTATAGTCACATGTTCTTGCCTATAACATAACAAGATTTTCAAAAATTCATAGAACCCTATGTATATGTCCTATATCATCGATATATTCTTGATGAACTACAACTTTTTTTTTGGCCAGAGATAACTGCAGTTAACATGAAGTAGCAACAGAGAATGTGCATCATAGGAAAGCTATAAATTGAAATGAACCAGTATGAAAATGATCTTTAGGTGTACCTCACGGCCAGCAAGAGTCAGCAAAACTGTCCCTAGACCTCCAGCAGTGAGCCACCTCTGAGTAGAGAAGCCCAACAACTCCATGAACAATGACACAGCAGCAACCCAAACTGCAGAATATAGAGCTTTCCCTGCAAACTGGAAACCCATCTGCCAGAAACACAAGGTAAGTTTAAGAATTAGTAAAAAGGATCACAACTGCAAAGCTGGCTGCTTGAATAACAACAAGAAAAGCATGTAAATGAAATTTAATGAAAGAGAACCAATCACTGATTTGTGTTACAGGTCTCTCAGCCTCTTTCATTAGAGTGACAATTCATATGGACTTCTGGCTTTAGTAATAAACAATAGCAATCACATGACTATTAGTAATTAATAGCATTGCTTTATGATAGAGCAATCAAACCAACATTTCTCGTATCGCTGGTCTCACTCGTCTCCATGAAGAATTTCTGCGTTTGTTGAATCGTGCTGCATAAAAGCATTTTAACCATGTTTAGTACCATGGAAACAACAGTCATGGAGCATAACAATGAGGAAAAATTATTAACATAAAGAAATCAGTTTCAGAAGAAAAATGTTCTGAAATTTTATAAATACAATACATTTCCTGTTCATACTAGCCATAGATATGTGCTACATGTCTTCTAGCTTCTAAGAAATTATTACGCTTTTCTTTAGACTATTTTGGATACCACATTTAAAGTGAACAAGCTGGGACCATATTTCAGTAATAAAATTGTTGATGAGCTCACCAGCAACAATGCAATGCTAGCCTGTTTATATTACACCATATTATAAGCCAGTGAACATCCTCATCAAGCATTTTATTTAGGAAATAAAAAGGAGAATGGATGCTTACCTCGATAAGCAATATGCAAAGGCCAGCACAGTCGACAATGATTGTACAAAATTCAAAAGCCGTTGCTTAACCAATTGGCTGGCTTCTGTAGGGAGAACCAATGGATCCAGCGTTCTGCAAGAATTTCAGCAATAACATGCATGCAAATTGAACAGTTGGAGACTAGATTTTGCATTTTATAACAGAAAAATATAGAGATCCTTTTGCACTTAAACGAGACATGATTTTGACACCTGCATATGAGGATTGCACCAGTCCACAGCAGCAAAGGTTGAATATAAGAAGTTGTAACGTAATGGGTTCTGCTCTTCTTCCAGCTATTATCACTCCTCTGCAGGTACTCATAAAACATTAGTTAATGCATTGATCCAACTCACATGTATTGAACCATGGTAAATAACAGAATAGAGAGGAACCTAGAGATGTGAACTTACATGAAGAAGTAAGCTTCTACTATGTTGCATAAGTGGCACAACACCACATACGGCAAAAATAATAATGCCAACTGCTGGAGCCAACTTAAATACAAGAGGACTATCTTGTAAAATATTATATGACCTGCATGATACAAAGGGCTTAATCTTAAATGCATAAAAATCATACAGTTCATAAAAATAGAGACAACACCCAAAAGCAGCAGTACTGTTTTAAGGACAATATGTTCCTAATATGAACATGAGGCCCCAGGAAAAATAAATAAATTAGCTAAAGAAGGAAAACATAAAGTACTCTTAGAACTTAAACCCAAATAAAAATTAATACTATGTATGCTGAACTAATAAAAGAACAAATTTATCTGTACGGAAAAGATAACCACTCTAACAATCCTGAAGTTCAGTATAACAAATATGGCAAGCAGATCACCAAAGAAGGGAAAAAAGAACCTTGTCAATGCAATAGAGGCAGCTTTTACCACAGGAAGTTCAAATACTTTGCCTGGTACTTGAAAAGCATGACACCTAAAGGCATTGTTTCTGTATGGAACTGAATGTATTGGCCTGTACAAACTGTTGGAGAGCCGAATTCTCCAAGAATCCTGCTGCTGGAACTATGGAAAGAAAGATAAGACGAAGAATAAAGATTCCTCGAACATCATAGAGAACATTAAATTGTTGCTAATGCTATTAAATTGAAAGAATTAACTCCAGGCCACCTTCTGAAGGGCCACAAAGCAGTTCATGGCTTAGTAGTCATACAATTGCAAATCACTAATATAGACAAAGCAAAAGATTTCAGCTTATTAGAGTCTATAGGGATGAGTAATATTTAAATGAAAATTTAAAAGAACATAAATCTAGCCTTTAGGTCCAGGGTAATCTGGTGACATGGTACAAGACTGCAACAATAAATGTTGAGTGATTGGGAGATTGAAAATAGATCTATTATCTGTTAGTATGGATGAAAAATAGCATACAAACAACACTTCGTGAGACAGTTTCTGTGCAGTTTAAGACAATGATATTGACAAGAAAAAGCTATCATATGATGTCCATGTGCAAAAGTAATGCATTCATAATAAACTTGGCTTAATCAAATTCTAGACAAACCACAAATAGGAAGACAATAATGCTAAAAAAATTAAAGCAAAAAACCCTGGCATGATATTGTAAATAAGCATGCACTTATCAAGGTGATCTGGTTTTTTAGTTTGGACTATCCAACGTCCATACATAATCACAGTTAAGTAATAGCAGAGAAAGGTTAACATATACTCCAAATCCCTGCACTCTTCACAAAATTGAAATGTAATCTCTCTACTTTTATTTCCAAGAATTTAGTCTCTATACTTCCATATTTCAAATTTTAGGTCCAATTGTTAATTACATTAAAATTTTTCTGTTAAATTCGCTGGTGTAACATTTTGAAATTAAAAAAAAAAATACTCAATAGCCATGTAAAAAAGATGACGGGTAACAAACCTGGGCTAAATTCTTTGAAATAAAAGTAGGAGACTAAATTCCATATATATAAAGAGTAAAAGGACTTGAAGCATATTTTAACAGTAGAGAAATACTATCCTAAACAAAGAAGATGTCTTAGAACTTGAAGTTATACCGAAGTGCTAGATGAGAGGGTGTCGCTCAATAAATTTAACCGCTGCCTTCCCAATACACCCTGGAAAAAGAAAAAGTGAGAAAAACACCAATATATAGAACAAAATGCCAAATAAAAAACAAAATCTTCTCTTAGAAGTGAAGGAACAAATCGCGTACCTTAAACTTTTTATTACATCCCTGGTTCCTGCAAAGTCCCAAATCATGGGACAATTGCAAAGAACCAGAAAGATACATTGCGGGAGTGAAGTCAATAGCTTGCAGGGCGTCACTAGTAGCATAAGATCATACTTTATTCCAACAACAGCTAATCTTAAAACTCAAATTTGGATATTAATAAAGCGAAACACTTATCAAAAATCCCAAAACTAAAGAAACCTGCCAGAGAAAAAAGAATTAAAAATTTGATGCCGCAACAGAAAAGATAAGAACATAACTAATAACAACAACAAAATTTGGCCTGAAAGGCTGAAACCTAGAAAGAGTTTTATTTCGAAATTTTCAAGTTTCCAAAATTATGAGAATCCGATATACATACAATCCAGCAAAAAAGGGTTCAACAGTAAAACTTATTCCGATGAAAATAAACCAATATATAATTAAGAAAAACCAAATTTCTACTCACAGGCAAAGTATCGTAGCCGCCGAATTAACACGATTTTCTTTTTGAGAAAAAAATTCAAACAAAAAAAAAAGATTCCAAGTGGAGAATTGA
>CM025143.1:2513798-2531084 GCA_013467495.1 Gossypium gossypioides | reverse complement strand
AAACTTTTAAATTTTGAGACTAATATGGATAAAAAAAATTTAGAGACTAAACAGAAAATTTGCTAAATGTTACCTTGTCCTCATTTATATTATTCTATATCACATTTAAGAGAAAATAAGAAGATTAAATTTTGCTATTAGTCCCCATATTTTATGTTATGGATTTGATCCCTTACTTTAATTTGGTCATTTTTAGTCTTTATATTTTTCAATTTTTAAATTTCAGTCCTTACGAAAAGATAATTGTTAAATTCATTTATTTAAGTTCTGTTATTTTCAAAATCTGATGTGGAAAACATATTATCATATGTGTACTACTATGTCAGCTTGTTTTTTCCACACACTACGCACTAAAAATCTAATTAATGGATTAAATACTGTCATCTGCGTCAAGATTGAAATTTCAAAGCTCAATAAGTATAAGGACTTAGAATGATCCAATTGGAGAATATGGACTTACAACGATACATATTGTATAGAACTAGTAATTAAATTTAAACAAACTAATTTAACTGCTACTATTTGGTTCAAGACTAAAATTTCAAAATCTGAAAAGTACAAAGACTAAAATTGATTACACTAAAGTACAAAGACTAAATCCACAACTTTCACAAAGTACAAGGACTAATAGGAAATTTTAACAAAAAAAACATGAAAAGGACATTCTGGTCATTTTCTTTGAACTTCAGTTAAGAGTTTCAGACAAGAATCTCCAATATATAGCTCGACAGAAATTGCGAAATATCACAACTGAGAAAAGCAATGACAAGCCAACTGAAATACGTTTCCGGTATTCTTCTCAATCTTTTCATCATCAGTTATGAACAAAAAAAAATCAGTTATAATTCTTATGTCATTTTATTAATTTCCTTCTTTGATTTTGTTTTTCTATTAATGGGATTCTGTTTCTATGTGGCAATAGAAGAGATGGAAATGGAGAAAGAGCAAGGACTGGAATGGATCGAAGCTCAAAAGATCGAAATTAGTTTGGACCTTGCAGTTGCTGCCAAGAACCAGCTTGAATTCCTCGCTGCTGTCGATAGGAACCGTTGGCTCTACGATGGCCCTACTCTCCATAGAGCCATTTACAGGTGATCACTTTCACAGCTCAATTTCTTGATTGTTGCTAAAATCATCATTTTTACCATTTTCAAAGTCTGGGTCTTTCTGGGGATTTCATTTTGTCTAAGTTTCTCCAAGTTTTGCATTTGATTCCTAGCTTAAACCCTTTTAATTGATGTGCATTTTGAATCAAAATTTGGGTTGTTGATTTTTTTTATATATGCTAATTTTTAGGTACAATGCTTACTGGCTTCCCTTGCTAGCCAAATGTTATGAAGAACCCATTTTGGAAGGGCCTTTGGTTGTTCCTCTTGATTGTGAATGGATTTGGCATTGCCATAGGCTAAACCCAGTATGTCTCTAAGCTGAAATTTTTTGCTTGTTTTAGTTTTTGTAAGTTGAAGTTGGCATTTTCTTGTCTTTTTAAATCAGGTTCGTTACAAGTCTGACTGTGAAGAACTCTATGGGAAGATCCTTAACAATACTAATGTTGTGTCTTCCCTTCGAGGCGCATGTAAACGGCAAACCGAAGAAATTTGGAACAGACTTTATCCGAATGAAGCTTATGACTTTGATTTCACCAAAGCCTTGTCTGAAAATGCCTCTGAAACACTTTCTGGACTTGAAAAACACACTGAATATGATCTAGTTTCAGCTGTTAAAAGGCAGAGTCCTTTCTTTTATCAGGTGAGTCCGGGAATGATCTAAATCGTTATCTTTTTAGTATCATTCTTCTTTGACAATCTGCCTAATCTTGTTTTCGGCTCTAGGTATCCAGAGCGCATATGAATAACAATATCTTTATCGAAGAAGCTGTAGCTAGGTATAAGGGTTTCCTTCATCTGATCAAGAGGAATCGAGAGAATTCGACAAAGCGCTTTTGCGTTCCAACCTATGACATCGACCTCATCTGGCACACACACCAGTTGCATCCTGTCTCTTACTGCAAAGATTTGAATACAGTACTTGGTAAGATATTGGAGCATGATGATACAGACTCAGACAGAACTAAGGGGAAGAAGCTCGATGTCGGATTTTCGGGGACTACTAAACAGTGGGAGGATACATTCGGCAAAAGATACTGGAAGTCGGGGGCCATGTATAGAGGGAATTCTCCATCACCTCTTGCAGCTATTCCTTGCTTTCCCGACATTTTACCTAAGAAAATAGATGCAACAAATGAGTTTCCGAACATTATTAAGCTTCCTGAGATGAGGGTTGTAGAGGTAGTTTACCTATATTTAACCTGGACCACGGTACCAATGCTGCTTTCGTATTTTAAAGGTCATTTCTCATTATGTTTGATGCCTTTTTTCAGGTACTTTTGGAGATTGTTGCAGTTAAGAACTTACCGGACGAAAGGAAGGGGAATCTCTTTGTCTTGTTAAGTAAAACTCAACCCGATGTATTCTGTAATACTAAGCAGAAACTGACTATTTTATCTGAGTCTGGGAAGAAACAGGTTCTTTTATTTCAGTGTGAACCTACTGGCGAACTGCATTTCGAACTCGTATCAAATTCAGCTTCCACTTTACCAGTAACAAAGACATGCAAAACTCTAGGCACAGCTTCACTCTCCATAGAAGAGTTTCTAGATCCGGTTTCCAAACTTGCTGTGGAGAAATGGTTGGACTTGGTACCCCCTTCTGGAAATGGATCTTCAAAACCGATTGGCCTACGTGTTGCTGCTTCCTTCACAGTTCCTACAGCAGCACCACATGTGCTTCACATGGTTCGATCCCATCCTTTTTCGAAAGGTTCTTGTTTTCAGCTCCCTCTTACCGGAACTGTCCCAAGTGGCAAGAGCTACACCCGTGTCATTGATGAAACTCAAGCTGAGGTCATAAGACTCCAAATGAGGTATATACATGCATTCACACCAAGCTAAATGTTGGTAATTAACTTTAAGCTTACTTCCGAGTATTTTTACAAGTTATTAAATATTTATATACCGTCTAAGCCGAGTGTTTTTGTGTCTTTAGCCCGTGCTGTTTACATATGATAATTCTTTGGAAAACAATTATAGCACCTATGCATCTTTCTGTTTTCTCACCACTGTTAGTTTCAAGACTTGTAAAGCTTGGCATTAATTTGACAATTTCGGGGCTTGATTATAGGGAGTCCGGGAAGGCAAAGATGAAAGAGAACAGCATCTCGAGTAAGCAAGTAATTGGAATCACAAAGCATGGAGAAACTCATACAGTAGCAGAGTTTCTAGGGACTCATTGGAATTTGATGAATTCCCAATGGGTTCTTCACAATGCAGAAGTCGGTGAAAATGGTCATCTCTTTGATCTCAAAGGCAATAGGACGGTATGCATCCATTGATTTTCACATCATATATATAAATCTCTTATGAAATTGCAAAGTTTCTTATACATGATGAACCTTCATTTACGCAAATAAAGCGTAAAGTAATAGAGATTGTTGTTTTTACCTTAACTTCCATCCTGACTTATCTTGAACTTGCTAGGAGTTTGTTTCATTGGCTACATAAATCATTCATTCACCTCTTACACAACGCTCGGGGAGATCATACTCCAGCGTTTTATTGTTACTTTCCTTTGATTTTTGCTGCCTGAGCGTCTGCATGTTTTAGTTGTGCATATATATATATATGATTAGTGTTAAATTTCCCACTTTTTTGATTATTGAACAGGTAAAGGTTTTTTCTGGTAGAAAACTGGATTACGAACCCAAACATTGTGAGAAGCAGAAGAACGAAGGTGACTTTATGACTGCGGTTGAATTTTCTGTTGAACATCCATACGGAAAAGCTGTTGCATTGCTTAACTTGAAATCTAGATGCTTGAAGGTAGGTTAGCTATTTGCCATTTATTAGACATGCAACTATACAATTATAAAAAGATGAAATTTACTTACTGGTTCCATTTTTTAATTGAAAATGAATAGGCAAAGGAGGGATGGTTTGTTTTGCCCGGATTGGTATCGATGTTTATACTTTCTCACTTATTGAAGAAGGAAGGACGCTTTGGCTTCACTGTTGATGGCAAAAGTACGAAAGAGATAGATGGTGCAACACGAAAGGTAATTGTTGACAACGACCAGCATGCCTCCATAGAAACTGAAGTCCATTCGGATGTGACATTAGAAAATGCAGTGATACCTGAAAAAGATGGTCCATGCAATGGGGACTGTGGAAGTGAGAAAGGCAACACGGTAAGCAGTGGTGGCTGCGGTGGTTGTGGTGCTGGATGTGGAAACGTGGTGAAGAGTGGTGGTTGTGGTAGTGGTTGCGGCAGTGGATGTGGGGGTGGTTGTGGAAGCATAGTGAATAGTGGCGGCTGCGGTGCCGGTGGTTGTGGTGCTGGATGTGGAAACATGGTGAAGAGTGGTGGCTGTGGTGGTGGCTGTGGTGGTGGTTGCGGTAGTGGGTGCGGGGGTGGTTGTGGAAGCATAGTGAATAGCGGCAGTTGTGGCTCTGGCTGTGGTGGGTGTGGCGGAGGTTGCGGAAGCATGGTGAATAGCAGTGGCTGTGGCTCTGGCTGTGGTGGGTGCGGTGGAGGTTGTGGAAGCATGGTGAATAGCAGTGGTTGTGGACTCAAGGAGGAGAGCAGTGGCTGTGGTGGTTGCGGTGGTTGTGGCGGTGGGTGTGGCAACGTTATAAATACCTGTGTCGGAACCGGAGGTGTGGTAAAAAGTAATGGGTGTGAAAATCCCACATATATGGAGGCGGCTATAAAAGCTTGATGGTCCATGGGAAGTTTCACCATTATTCATAATGATGGTCCAGTAAATCATTGCATTTATTGCTGCTTATTTCCATTTCCTCCTCCTGGTGAATAAGTACAGCTATTATTATATGAAGTTTGTCTATTTGGCTTGTGTTTCTTTCAGATTCTGGCTTTGCATATCTATTTTCCTTCAAAAATAAACTTTCCTGGAAAAAAAGCATTACAATACTCTGTAATACAACTATCTAAAAGTTCTTGTTAATGTCGAATTTCAGTGAATTATCCCATACTGTTTCTCTTTGAATTTATTATCTTCTTTAAAAGCGTCAAACATGTTATGCTTTATCAATAGTGTTATGAGACTTGGAAGTGAATTCCTCCAAGTATTTGGATTTGTTATTATTGAAAATATTTTACCTAAATATTGTTCTAGCCCGAAAAAGAAGAGGACACTTGTAGTTGTCTAAAAAAAACAATGGTTTTGTGTCAATTTTAGTTTTAAGATCGGGTTGCTTTGTGTTCAGGTCATTACAAACAGTATTGATTTCAAATCATACCATCTTTAGCCTGAACAAGATGACACTTATAAAAAAAATGGTTTTATGTCAATTTGAGTTTCAAGCTCGAATTGATCCCAAACCATATAATCCCTAGCCCAAATAAAATGAGGACACTTGTAGTTACAAGATATTAGCTTTGTGCCAATTTCAGTTCGGGTAATTACAAACAAGATTAATCTCAAATCATAAAATGTATGGCACTTGTAGTTATATTCAAAAAAGAATTTGCAAATCAAGTTGACTTTGTGCCAAATTTAATTTCAACTTCAACTTGTTCTGTGTTCGAGTCATTAGAATTTGGATTTAGAATTCAAAATTTTAGTATTAAATCATTTCAAATTTAAATAGTTTCGTAAATGTGCTAATTTGAGTTTATGTAAATTTAAATTTAAATTTTTAATATTTCATCATCATGTCATATTAGTTTAGATTCAAGTTTGAAGTTGAATTTCATAGGGAGAAGTGTTGTTTGTATGTACAGCTTAACCACTACAACATCCTTAAAACATGTTCATCGATTATGATCTTTAATGGTGTTAGGTTTTATGTTTTTTTTTTAAAGGATTTATGTTCTTATCTGAATGTCCTGATTTGGGTTGTTTAATCAACTAAGGTATCTTACTCATCATTCATCCTTTAAAAATGACTCCATTATTAAACCATAGAGATGGAACCAAAAATATAACTTTATGATAATAATTGTAATATATACCTAAACATGGCCTCTCTATCTCACATCATAACTAATGTGCAAATATATTATACTTTGTGTAGTAAATCTTGCGAACCTCACAAAACACTTATAAAAAGCTTAACACGTGTCTTCTAATGGAACCAACGATACCGCGAACTCACAGTTAGTTCGCTAACCATAACTTGATGAACTTTAAAATTGTGCACCTCCGTTAAGGCAATATGAGAACTACGTGGAGCCCCAAAGTAATTAATTGCTAGTTGTCCTAACATGTCTCATCCTAGGACGTCACATCACCGCCACTGCAAGGGTATCAAATCAAACTTTCACACCAATAATCTTAGGGCACGTAGCTAAGTCTGTCCCCACTATAAAAGGGTCATACAAACAACTCACATAGTTTTATTCTCATATACTTCCCATACTAAACCTCTAAACTATTTCCACAAGATCAAAAATTCCTTCTAACCTTTATACTCCCTCCTTCTTCATCAAACCATCAACCTCTTCCCTTCTTTCTTCATTGGTCAACAATTGGTGCAGTAAGTGTAGACAAACTATGTTAAATTTAGGAATGATCATCCCAATAGAGGTTTGACCCAGCTAATAGCCAAGTTTCTAATCTCGTCGGTCACAACACAGAAGCAAATGTTAACCAAGCTAGAGCAACCTAACATTCAGATTCATTGCATAGCAACCAAAACATAATCCCACAATAATCAAAATAACCCATAAAGCCAAAATCAAAAAAATCCCTACCAGCAAAATCCATGCCAACAGTTTCATCAATATCCTTCACGGTATTATAATCCCTAAAACTAGCACCATACTGAAGCATCACAGACGGATTAAGGGTCTCGGCATTATCAATCTAATAGTCAATAATATCTGGACATGCAAGAAAGATTAAGGATTATGAAGGAGCAAATGCCTTTTAAACAAAATAAATATGAAGAACAACAAAAATTCATCTAGGAGCAGATGGAAAGGCAAAGTAAGCGAATGAGAGAAATGAAAGTAATGAAAAGCTCATTAAGGAGCTTAAAGCAAATAGGAGGAATCAAGAGTAAAATCCCAAGCGTAAAAGGGAAAAATTCATCCATTCTGGGCAGGACTGACAACATGCCGACCAATGTAATGAAAATTTAGTAGATAATGTGTAACACCCCTAAACCCTCACCGTTGTCATATTAGGGTCACGGGCATTACTAACCAATCAGAACATTTAATTTCATCACAAGTAATGGAGCAAGCTAAATATTAACATCACATGATACAAGAGTAATGTATGCTAATTTAATATTTCTATAATCGTGTCTATGCAATTTAATAATGAATTATGCTATATCATACCAATTCAAAGTAAAAGTTACTCTTACAATCCTTAATTCAAGTTTACGGGACCTTAAAATAGTCTAAAAACAGGTAGGGACTAATTTGAAACAATTTTAGAAGTTTAGGGTGAAATCTCAAAATGCCTAAAAACAGGGGACACAAGGCCGTGTGACTTTCAAATTTGGGACAAACGGCCGTGTCCCAACCTGTGTCTCCGCCCATGTAACTCACTGACTTGGGTCACACAACCATGTCGTAGGCCGTATGGAAACTACACTTATACTGTTATTCTACACGTTCAGGGCACACGCTCGTGTGTGTTGCTCGTGTGTGACACACAGCCATGTGTACTTAAATGTACCTTAAAACTCAAGTTTATCAAATTGTGTTTACTTGGACACTAAGCAACCAATTCACCAGTCATTTAACCTATTCAAAACTCAATTAAACATGCTCAAAACAAGTCAAAACAATTATCCTAAGTGTCTAACCAATGTACCCTTATTGGTACCACATTTTATATCTTCCAACATATCAACAACACATCAACCATTCAAGGTTTTCATTCATACCAAATTTGCCAATATTAAACTAACATCTAGCTACTTAGGATATCAAGCTTTAAGCTACAAACACATACCAAAACCTTAAGCCAAGCTAACATATCAAATATAGCTTCAACCAGAATCATATATATATATATAAATGACCATTATCGAGCTAGAAAACCAAAATATCAACACATTATAAACAACTTCAAAAAAGGACCTTCTAGGTACATGCCATTACAAAATAGATCATCACCACACTTGAGTCCGGGATGCGTTGTTGGATGTTGAATCTGAGGCAAATCGAAAAGTACTTAACCTGCGCACGGAAAACAAAACCGCACGCTGAGTAAAAACACAGTGGTATTTCTATAATCGAACAATAAAACATATTATAAAGGTTATAATGCATTTTAAGATGTCAAAATACAAGTCCTATTACATCATCTAATTATTCAATCTATTTACATATCTTAAACTGAGCTTATAAACTAATATCTATTATCTACCCTTATTTCAATTTCATTATATTCAAGTTCTCAGTTCTACAATATAATTTCATCAATCAATCATTAAATCACATATGTAACAGCATAATTCATCACTAATTGAACTCAATTACACAATTATAATAATATATCATATTTTCAAATCTATTCAATTTCGTCCTTATGTCAATAAGTAATTCAAATCAGTTCAATTCAGCTCGTTCTAACATTTCCACCGTACAATATGTCATTACCATGCAACGCAGTTTGTGAATGTAACAATTGAAAAGATTTGGGTTATAGAAATACAAATCGTAATCTCTGAGCTATTCATCAACGACCTTGCATTTTCCCTTTTTTTTCAAGGAATTTGAGTCGACATTAGATACGGAAATAAATAAACCATACATATCATTTATACACAAACAATTTCATATTTAATTGCTAATTTATATAACTTTTACACTTTATTCAATTTAGTCCCTAAAGTCGGGACTAACTTAACTTCTACATTTAACCCTAAATTTTAATATGAAATTCACTCTAAACTAAATTTAATTCCCTAATTCTTATTTCTACCCCTAAATTTCAAATTTTTTTCACAATTTAGTCCCTATTGCTCAAAATCAACAATTAATTCCATAATTTAGTCCTTTTCCACTTCTAACTTAAAAATCTATCAATTTAATCCCTATAACTCCAACTAATCAAAAATGGTAACATTATCAATCTTGAACAATATTAAAAATTTCAACATGGGTCAGCTACCCCTAAATACCGGGATTCTCAAAACGTAAAAATTATAAGGAAATGACTAAATTAAACTAAACAATTTGAAATTGAAATGCTTGAAACCCCTAATGTCGTTCAACTCTTTCTTTCTTCTCCTTATGTTTCGAATACATGCAAAAGAGAATTGAAAATTCTCTTTCATTCCACTTTCCTTAATATTCTTTCATTTGTTTTCATTTTATTTATTATTATAACATAAGTTTTATGGTTTAATTTAATTAATATTATAACACTATCATCATCAACTACCCCACAACCATCCAACATCATTTAATTAGTGGTTTAATTACTACTTTAGTCCCTTTTTATTTATTTAAACCTATAATTCAGCTTTTCACCTTTACGTGATTTAGTCCCTGTATCATAATAGTTCCTAATTCATGCAATTTACTTATGCAAAATTCAATTCGCCTCTAATATAACTCCATAAATATTTAATAAAAATATTTACGAGTCCAGTTTATAGAAACAAGATCCCGATACCTCAATTTCCAAAATCACTGACTTTAGAACCGATACACTTGTACATTGTCTAACTTTCCAAATAATTAAAATTATTAGACCAAACATCAATATAATACTGTAATATCCTCATAAATATTAATAAATAATATACATAAATTCTGTCATCAGAAAACAACATTTCGAAATCACCGTTTCTGACTCCACTGACTTTCGAATTGTTACATAAGGATGTTGATATGGATGATAAAGATAATGATGAGGATTATGATGATAGTTATAATTGTGCTAGTCAAAATACTTTGGAACAAAAAGTAGAGAAGTTAGAAAAACATTTACAGGATTTTCAAAAAATGAAATCCTCTGGGTTAATGATGAAGTATAAAAATGAGCCCTTGGAACACGCCAAACTCGAGCATATGATAAGATCCGAGCTTGATTGTCACTACTCAAAATTGGACTAACTTATAGCAAAACAATTTGGTGGAAACTTTATAAAATTATTACAAAGTTATACATATAAACATATTATAGTTGTGGTCTTACTGAAGTTTAAATGAAATCATTAACAATTTGAAATAGCGTTCAAGCCATTTGGCGTATAAGTTCAAATATAATAGTTCATTAAACAGAATGCAATAATTCACAACCAGACATTGATACTTAATAGAAATCTTGTAAAACCAGAGTTTTTTCAAAATATAAGTTCTTTATACAATTCATTTCCAAAATACATTTATACGCCACCCCCAAAAGTCATGCATGATACAGAACAAAACAATCAGCTCACAATAGCAGCAGCACTATGGCGTAGTCCTTTTAACAAAATCTTCCTTCAGTCATCAAGCCTGAGAAGGAAAATGTAACGGAGTAAGTTCATATGAACTTAGTGAGTTCCAAGAAGAAATCATACATAACATTACTTACAATACAATCGAACCTTTCAGAGACACTTACACACAATGAACATAGTACGCCTAATGGCGTATACTGAAAACAAACAGACTGAGTACGCCAACTTACTTAACACATGGGAGTATACTATACACTAACTTAACATAACTTAGACAACACATCTTCATGCCAACCATGTATCAAGAATTCAAAATCACAAGCATATCATACATTCTCATTTTCATACATTCACCTCCTTAACACCTTATATTATTTTCATTCAAAATAGCATGTTTTATCGTGACCTGCCAATCCGATTTGCAATATAGCTGTCCTACCGGAAGCTACACAAACATATCTCATCTTCTCCATCACCACAGACCAGATCATATCATGCATTTCAGAAGAAGATGATAGTAGCTTAAGCATGAAGAACGACACTTATTTTATATCACAAACTGACTGAACTCAGACTGATGACTTTGGATATCCATTATCCACATATACACCTTTCATCCATTAAAGATGAGGATTAATTACCTTACATGAATTATTTAAACAAGAAATTTACAATACATGGAAGTAAGAAGTAACTCACCAAAAATTCTAGCACAATCTAAAAAGTAGGTCCTTTGCCTTTATCACTTGGATCCTCGTTAGCTTCTTGAGCTAAAATAAATATATTTATGCATATCATATCATCAATCTATCAAATTTGAACATGCATGCAAGAATCAACAACATTTAATCCAGAATCAGGAAGTTTCCTTCTTCACACACCATTCTAACGTCTAAGCATGCAGTACGAAAAACACATAAATGACTTCAATGATAACCTAAGGGTTCATCAGAAATTATCAGTGAGCTGGTACTAACGTATATGTTGGCTAGATACTGCCAACCTTCACTTTGAAGAAGTTCTTTAAACTTAAGCTTTTTAGAGACTTTCAAAAGAAAATCAAGAAAGAATAAGACATAAAAGGTGTTCAGAAAGACAAGCGCTATCCTTGTATACTTAAGCAGAGAGACAAGGATTAGTGGAAAAATCATATAATTCCACTAACTCTCTTAATTCACATGATTGAGTGCATTTAACAAAATTTAGGTCTTATCATCTATAATAGTCTAGTTCTATTCTAACTAGACTTCAACTTGACTAACTAAATCACCATACAAAAATAATAAACAAAACTAAACAATTACGAATTTAATAAGTTCGCCCAAATTATCTAGGTTGGGCAAATACTTAACAAAAGAGTCCGCCAAACCTTAAAGCTCGCCAAACTAGGATTTCATCAAATGTCGTATTACCTTAAAAGGTAAAGGCACTTTAAAGAAGTGTGCTATCTAAGTTCGTTTTAAAAGAAGCGTGTTACCTTAAAGAGGTAAAACCACTTTAAAAAAAGTGTGTTATCCAAGTTCGCTTTAAAGAAGCATGTTTAAATAAGTGTGTTACCTTAAAGAGGTAAAGTCGCTTTAAAGAAGTGTGCTATCTAGGTCCGCTTTAAAGAAATGAATTACCTTAAAGAGGTAAAGCCACTTTAAATAAGTGCGTTATCTAAATTCACTTTAAAGAAATAAGTTATCTTTAAGAAGTCAAGCTAAAAGTAAATTTACATTAAGAAAGCAAATGAACAGATCTATTGAAGAAAATCATTTTAATTACAAAATAAATTAAAGAGCTCTTAATCCTCTCCACCTCCACCATCTATTTCTTCCTCTCTAAGGGTTGAGTTAGCATGAGTACCAGGAGGAAGCAATATAGCAGCTCTTAATCCTTTCTAAAAGCTTCCCATTAAAGACCAACAAGATTGAGTATATCAAAGTTCGTTATAGTATCGCAAAATTTACCCAACAGAACATTGGAAACATTGAGTGGGTCATGAGCCACTTGAATGCCAAGTGTAGACCATGTTGAGCCCATTTGAATGTGCTTTTAACTTTAGCTTTTGTAGTAGTTATGGCATCATCGATGACTTTGTTTTTCTTTGCCTTACCTAAAGTGACTTCAATATCTTTCTCCTTTTTGAGAGCTTTAATGGTAGATTGAACAGATTCGATTCAATATCTTTTTTCTTCTAACTTTTCTTTATATCTTCTTTCATGACATTCATATTCGCTTTATATTCATCCCTAAGTTGAGCAGCTTCGCCGTTGTGAGATCTCTTCAAAGAAGCAATTTCATTCACACACTTCAAAGTCATCTCTTGCATGCGAGCTTTAAATTCAACTTTCTCCTTCTTTAAAGCCCTCATTTTCTCCTGTCAGCTTCGTAGCTTCTTCCTTCAATTTCATATTTAATTCTTCAAGAGGTTTAATTTTTTTTCTTTTAAAATGGCTTACCTTGAGGTGACTTCATAAACCAATTTCTTCAAAACCTTATTCTCAATATTTAAGTTTTGTAGTTGAACTTCTTTTTACTTTAAAGATTTACTCATATGTTGGTGCGCAAAATTCTTCTCATACTCTTGAATGTCAATTTTCTTCCATAAATCCATAAGGCACATTACAGGTGGGCCCTCAATCTATTTTGAAAGAAACCATCCCCACATTTTTTCGGTTGCTTTGTTAGGATGAAAGAAGATGCATGATCCTTCAAATCTTAACTAAAGAAAATAGTGGGAATAAGGGCTTATAAGACTCTCCATTATCCCACCAGGTTAAATCCCAGAGGAAGTACTGTTCATGGATGGAGAACTTTGACAAGGTCCTCTAGATGTAGAAATAACGCCAACAGAAAAAGAGTTTATTCAAGTTATTGAAACACCAATAGAATGAGGAATTGATAAAGTTAAAAAAGTTGAAGAAAGAGCAACTGATGATGCAGATGAGCTTGAAGTTGTGTATTATGGTGGATATACTAGGGATAGAACCTACTAAAAGAGAATCAAATTAAGTTGTTAGTTTTAAATAAAATAGTAGGTATACTAATCAAGCAAATAATGCATAATAATAGACTTATTACCGGATATATTTAAGGAAACAAAGCCACTAAATAAGCTCTGCGAACTTGAAGATAAGCCAGCTAAAGGAGCAGACTTGTTGCATAAACTCAATGGAAGAGAATGAATAACAAGAGTGATTTGGCTAGAGTTACTTGAAGAGGTGGTGAAAGGGGAATGATTTGGTGTGGTTGAACTCCTAGAGCAACAGTTTTCTGCTTTTTCTTCTGTTGTTGATCCTTGGGAGGAATAGGAGGCCTATGATTTATGAGTTCACTCCTTACAGAACTTAGACTTTTATTAACTAATTCCTTAATGTCTGAGTCTGAAGTGGCTAAAATTGGTGAACTAAAGACAATCGAGGCAGAAGCAATTTAAGTACAACTTGTTGAGGCAATAAAAGAAGTGAATGTTTGAGTTATAGGAAATGTTGAGGCAAGTGCAGTGGACACGCTGAGAGTAGCAAGAACCTCAAGGTTAATAGAAATACCCTTATTATCTCTTGCATGTTTATAACTCCAAAATATATAGACTTTTATAGCCGTTTCTAACTAATAATTCATGTAAATTTTCAAGTGTTTTTTATCATATTTTTTTAATTTTATTACATAATATCTAATTTGGAAAAAATTAAATCTAAATCTCTAGTTTTAATTATTTATATGCTAAACTTACACAATTTTTCCATTTCGGAGCAATTTAGTGCATTTGAAGAAAGGGCGGTCTTAAAGGTGGTAATTTGGAACTCAAATGTTGTAGCAGCCCTATAGCACAAGCCATGCAAAGGAGGGATGATTAATAATCAGGTTTTGATACCCCAATTAAGGGATTAATGGACAAACCCTTTTTTATTGCTTTCACTAGCAGGGGTTACAATGTATATTCTTCTGAATAGATTTACAGAAGCTTATTCTCCATGTAGCTGGTAATCTAATAAATACACCATTAAAGTCCACCACAAGGAACCCATTAATTGCCCAAGAGTCACCTCGTATGAATTCAACAATTCTACAAAAAAAAGATACAGAGACATATGAAACCCTACTTCAAAAACGTATAAGGGCAAAAGAAACCAACGATTTTCTCTCTTACAATTTTTCATATCACTCAATCAATGTTTCCCCTTCAAAATGTAAAATCTGTATCTAAAATTACTAAAACACGCAATTACCCTACACTACAACAATTTTCACATCTCATCTACAAACGTTGTACACTCAAATTCCTTACTTTCAGTAGGAACACTAAGCAATCTCGGAACCATGTTTTGCTAACAATAAAAAGGAAAATGAAAAAGTAATATAAAGAAATTAAAGTGATTAGAACCTATCAAACTAAATTGCACCAAGAACACAGAAGAAAGAGGAATTGTAGAAATTTAAAAACATAGAAAGCAAATGGTAATAAGGCTTAAAAATTTATCCATATTTATAAACAAGATGAAACCCTTTGATTACTATGAAACTTCTTAGGTAAGTTATCACGTGCACATGCACGCACCATCACATGTGCACAAGAAAGGTCCCTCAAATTAACACACAACATGTGTATCTAAATATTAAAGATGATGACGATTTCATTGGAAATTCAATCAACACATCGTAACACATTACACATTTTGCCAAATTCATCATTCAACTCAAATGAACAAACAAATAACAATCATTTATCCCACTATAAATTTAAATAGTTTAAATTTTTAATTTTTCAAAATTTAAACTACAAATTTAAAATATATATATTCAAACTTAGAATGAGAACCCCTTATACAATGTATAACACTTCATCATAATCTTCAAGACGCTTCCATCATAAACACCCATGCTGAGACTTTTTCACCAGGCTCGCGAAGGTCACTTTATAACCTTCACTTGCTTGGGGGGCAATTGTTGCACCTTGTGTAGCGAACCTTGCAAACCTCACAGAATAGCATAAAGAACTTGACATGTGTCTTCCAATGGAACCAATGGTACCACGAACCTAAAGCTAGTTCGCGAACTATAGCCTGGCGAACTTTATAACGGTGCACCTTCGCTGAGGCAATATGAGGACCACATGGAGACTCAGAGTAATTGATTGTTAGTCGTCCTAAAATGTCTCATCCTAAGACGTTACATCACCATCATTACAAGGATATCAAATCAGAGTTCCATTTCAACAAACTGAGGGTACGTAGCTAAGTTTGTCCCCACTATAAAAAAGACATGCAAATAATTCACGTAAATCTATTCTCAAATACCTCCCGCACTGAACGTGTAAACTATCTCCATGTGGCCAAAATTTCCTTCCAACCTTCATACTCCCCTCTTCTTTATCAAACCATCATCCTCTTTCCTTGTTACCTCTCACTAATCAACAAGACTAAATAATATATTGCCATTATCGGAATCGAATACCCCCCCNNNCCCCTTTTCATTTTTACGTGGCTTACGCCTCATTACAACCGGTTTAGCGCATGCATGACGATTGGCCACGATTGAACAACCTCTTGGGAGTACAAACTCCAACACATTCTTAACTCAATTTCGTCTTATAAACACGAAATCATCCGAATCCATCCCGCTTTTTAACCTTTATTAATTCCCAAAGTCCAACCTTTTACACTCATTTAAAGTTCACAGTGATTTGATTCAATCATTTATTTTTATTGACATTTAAATCACTTTAGGACCAAATAGGTAACTGCACAAATTATGAATTGGTTTACAGCTCAAATGAATCTGAACCACCAATGTCCTTTTCATTAGCCACATAATTAATTAATTGAAAAGGGAAAAATAAAATAATTACTGGAAATTCGCTGATTATTTTCTTCCATTGCTTAAGAAAATTACAAAGATGAAGAAGATAAACAGAAACTTAAAGCAACAAGTTCTTCAAACCACAAAACACAAACACACCCATCATCACTATCTATAAATTATAATTTTATTAGTGTTAAAAAGATTAATCCTCCTAAGAATTTAAACCTAGCATCACAATATATATAGTGAGATTACAGAGAATATTTTTATTTATTATCAGCTGATAAAGATGATGGATGGATCACAGCAACATTCATCAATAAGACAACAGCAACATAAAGCTGCAAGACTGCCAAAAAATAAAATATATAAATTAATTAAATTTACACATTAAAAGAATAAATTCAAATTAATTCAAAAATATTGCACCATACCAGCCCTCAAGGAAACCGGGTTGTCTCCTAGGTGGTGGAGCTGCATATTGCGGTGGTGCCATCACCGGGGGGCCTTGATAATAACCTGCTAACCAAAAAAATTTATAATACAAAATTACACCAAAATCTACCCTTAATATTCCTTTTAATCCAAAGGGAAAATCAGCCAAGAAAAAACACAAATCACCCTAAAAATAAAATCCCATCGCCATAAACATAGGAAGTTCTTGAGAAAAAATAAAAACAATGGCCAGTAATGTAAAAACTGAGAACTTAAGTAACTTGCAGAGGCTTTATAAGGGGAAATTAACATAAAAAAAACAAAGAAAAGAGTACCTTGAGCAGGGTAGGGATAAGCATATTTGGGGTCACTCATTTTTTTTGCAAACTTGCAAAGCCTCTAGAAAATACTAAGAAAAAAAGGATAGATGGGACACAAGTTTTAGCTTGGAATTATAGATTATATAGAGCTGAATGTGGTTTGGTATAGATTTATTATATTTGGACTTTGGGTGTTGGGAATTTTATTTCTTCTCCTTTCTCTTTCTTCCTCTTTCCCTTTTTCTTTTTGATTAATTTTGAAATCTAATTAGATCTAACACCTAAACGGAAAGTAATATTTTTTTAATATTATTT
>CM025143.1:2412389-2425121 GCA_013467495.1 Gossypium gossypioides | reverse complement strand
TTATATCAATTTCATGATGTGGAATTTTATAGAAAATGATAATCGTAAGGGCTGTTGTTTGCATATTTTATATCTATTTCATGATCTGGAATTTGATATCCTTCATTTAAGTTGTTCTTTTATATGTCATTTTCTATTGAATGCGGACCTTCTTCTTCTTTTTGTTAAAGAAAATTTCTGTTAATTATTATGTTTTTTCAATATAGGAAGTCGAAGATTATGATGATTATGACATGGAAGGAGAATATCAAGATGAAGATGTCATGGAAGAAGATGGGGATGGATATGACGAGGAAGAAGAAGAGGAAGAGGAAGAAGAAACCAGGCAACCTACACAAGAAGAAGTGGAATATCTAGAGTTAAGGCAGCGGCTGAAAGAATCTATCAGACGAAAGAGGAAGCATGGTGCTGCAGGTTCTTCTCAAGAGAAGAAGCTTCCATACAATAAGTGAGTGATGTGCTTCTTTTTGCAGAATAATTTTCTATTGTTCTAAGACACTTGAGCACTTCTCTGGATTCAAGGTTTCTTCTATTCCTTGTAATAGTTACAAAGTGCGTCTATTCCAGGTTTACATAACTGTAATCATTCTAATTAAGTTTATTAAATGTTGTCTTCCTGCAGCTTTGGATCCTTTTTTGGCCCTTCTCAGCCTGTTATTGCTCAGAGAGTTATCCAAGAAAGCAAGTCATTGTTGGAAAACCAGAATTTGGTATCGAAGATGTTGACTTCCAGTCAGTCTGTAAGCATCACTTGTTTATCAATTTTTTATGTGAATGTTTTCTGTGTTTAATGCTATTGATGTGCATGATTATGCAAACTCCAATCTGATGAACTCAGTCAGCCTGTTGCTGTTGTTATATATTCCATTGGATAATATTATAACTTTGACAGTTTAAAAACATGCGTAAGTTTGCAACTAAATAAATCACTCTTCCTGCAATGTAGTATGCATTGGGGTTTAATTGAGCCAGGCTGACTTAATCAGTAGGGAACTCTAGCTCTGTTCATAACTTGTATCTCAAAACTCGGCTCTAGCTCAATTGAGTTTCGTTTTGAAGCTTAAGCTTAAAAATGAGGTTGATTTCCATGTATGACTTTAAACAGATCATTTCTACTTGAGTTTGACTTGAGATTTTCAATAATAATTAAAATTTGTAAAAAATATTAAGATAAAAAAGTTTCATTAGGTTTGCAAGTGACTTAATTCAAAGATAAAGGTTCTTGAACTTGGACTTGTGCAATTGCTAGAGTTTGGCTTAGTAAAGTCCAACTCAAAATTCTAGTTTTTCTTCTATTTCTGAGCCGGACCCGAGTATGCATGCCTAGTGCTTGAAGATGGAGTCAGGCTGCGACATTCATGATCTTTCACTTATTCTACACCCTCTTCTTATATGTCTATGATGTTACTACTTGTTAATGGCTTCTTTTAAAGATCTGTTTTTTTTTCCAGATTGAATAATTCCAAGTTGTACATGATGTTTGAATTTGTATTGACAACCTTGTGACTTCCTGTAGAGTAAAAAGAACTCTGCTTCAGATGGTGCTAGACCAAGACAAGGACAACATATCCGGCCACCCAAACCTACAAGTGAGGTATTTACTCTGAGCACTTTTAATTTTGTTTGATCCTTTGAAGGACCTCTGTTCTGTGATAACTAATGTTTTCAATTGCTGGACTTGTGCAGCTCAGAAAGAAAGTGGAGAAACTTAAGGTTGCAAGAGATTACTCATTTCTTGAAGATGATAGAGGGGTTCCAGCGCCTGCAAAAGAGCCTCCACCTCGAAATGTTTCTGCTCCAACCTCTGGTAGGGTGCTACATAACTGTTTTAAATCTGTTTTCTATCTCTGAATTAAACCACAGATAACTTATACAGGTTTTTTTGTTGATTTTTGAAGAGGCGCGATCGGCTCAAATGTTTCCAAAAAGCAAACAAGCTTTGAGCAGCAACAGCAATAGTGGCAGAAATTCCCAAGGCATCCGTGATGAAAGGAAATCAGTTCCATTGAAGGGTCAATTGCAATCTAAAGCTGGTACCCTTAAGTCTTCTACCATTAAACCAAATGGGATGCCAATGGATTCTAGAAAGCAGCATGGTGTTAGCAATGGTATGGGGCCAGGCCGGCCTGGTGGTGTTAGCAANATGGGGCCTGGCCGGCCTGGTGGTGCTAGCAATGGTATGGGGCCCGGCCGGCCTGGTGGTGCTAGCAATGGTACTGGGCCTAGCCGACCTGGTGGTGTAAGCAATGGTACTGGGCCTGGTCGGCCTGGTGGTGCTAACAGTGGTTCTGGTCCTGGCCGGGGTGGTGCTGCTAGCAATGGAGCAGGGTCTGGCCGGCCTGTTGGCGCAAGCAATGGTGCAGGGTCTGGTCGGCCTGCTGGCCCTAAAGCCGTGCCTTCAAAGATGCCTATCGCAAAGATGGAGAAGAAGATTCCTCCACCTACTTCTAGGAATCTCCCACCTAGTGAGCACAAAACACCCTCCTCAAAAATGCACTCATCTGATTCAAGACAGCACTTGGAACAGAAAAGGGGATTACAAGAACGTAGTAAGGATAAAATGATGCACCAAAGGCCTCCAGTATCGTCAAAGCCACAGGTTTTAACCTCACTTGCACCAATGCTTGTGTTTTTGTAGGCACTTTTAAAATACGCCTCACTTTTTCGCTTACGCACTCTCAAATTTTTACAGGTAAACAAGCCAATCAAGCCAGTCTCATCACAATCTCATATGAAACCAAATGTTCAGCGACCCAAGAAAAAGCAATTAAGTGAAGATGAAAAGGCTCTAATGATGATCAGAAATATGTTCCAGTAAGATCTCTATCCCATCATGTTTCTCCCTTGCCTTTTTTGTTGAAATCTTAGATCCCATTTTCCTATTTTCACTATTGTTCACAAGAAGAGATGGAAAAAATGTGTAACTAAGTTGCCATTCAAAGCCATATAATTGAATGAACTGGAAGAGTAAATGACTTTGTTGCTTTTAGTATTTTGATTTCGATGTTTCAAAAACTTTGTTCTCTAATATTTGATCTCTCCATTGCAGCACTGATCGATATCCAGTTTGTGATGATGATGACGTTAGTGACATGGAGGCAAATTGGGATGAGATTATGAAGGAAGAAAGAAGAAGGTTAGTAAATTTTCCCTAATAATTTCTTTTTTGAAAATATCTTCCAAGCATTTGCATGTAGAGAACCGTCACAAGGATGCTGTTTGACAGTGCATCCAATGTTTTAAAAACTGGTTGAACTAGTCAGACCACCTGTTTTTGGTTCAATTGGTTCAAACCCTTTGTTTGGACCAGACCAGTATATCAGCCGGTTCCCGGTCCAACCAATTAGTCTAGTTTGGTTCCAACAAAGGAGTGCATGTAATAATATACCTAAATCCTTTCAACTTTGGGATTTAGTTCAGCTGTGTTGAGACATGTACATCATCTTTGTGAGGTTGACATTTAGTCGGTTCCGGACCCCTTCTTGGCTGCGAATATTTTGCACTGAAAAGATAAATATCTAATTTACCTGCATTTATTATATATTTACTTGTTTTTTTTTTCCTACCACAGTGCTAAAATTGCAAGGCAGGAGGATGAAGAACAATTGAGGTTGATAGAGGAAGAAGAGCGGCGGGNNCGGATGCGGCGGATGGCCAAAAAGCGCAAGCTGAGCCAACACTGATAGATTCGATTGTTTGATTGTAACCGAACCCAAGCGGTAGCCAGGCTTGAAATTCTGAAAAATCTTTTTTCATCTTCTGGTGTTTATTTATTTTGCCTATGTAATTACTACACATTGAAGAATGTTTTTTCATTTTCAAGTTTTAGAATTAAATAATACATTAGAATTTTCTTTTTTTCGTTAATAAGTAACTCGTTTTTGGTTGGTGCATCGAAGTTCATGCATAAAGCGTTTTTTTTGCCTTTATAGTTTTAGATATCAAATTCGTGTGTTGTGGTATACTTTTGGTAAATTGTACCTCAACGGTGTGACGCATATTGGTATTTAGCACATTTTATCCAAAAGATGAATAAAATTTTAACAATGTGGTAAGAGGTTTCATCAGAAATGTATCAATTACAAAAGAAGTAGATAATTAAGTTATTTGTTATAAAATTATCTTAAAATTTATTAGGGTAAATTATTCCAAAGTCAATAAATCAATGTTTAGGTCATTCAAAAAGTTATAAAATGAGTTTTTTTATATAAAGAATAAAAAAAATTAATTAATTACGGAAATGATTTGGAGAAAAAATAATTATGACTTGGAGACGGTTTGTCGGGCCATATGAGATCATTGAAAGAATTGGACTTGTTGCGTACCGATTGGCACTATTGTCAGAACTTGACAGAATTTACAAAGTTTTTCATGTGCCTATGTTACGACGGTATCACATGTTATCTCTCTAACGGAGGTTGAGATTCAGCCTGACATGACATACAGTAAGGAACCGATCAAAATTTTGGCACGTGAGACGAGAAATTAAAATGTAGCTTTAGTAAAAGTCTTCTGGCAACGACATGAAATAGAAGAGGCTACTTGGAAACCCGAAGAAACTATGAGAAAGTAATATCCGAACCTTTTTATTGGTGAGATTTTCGAGGACGAAATTCTTTAAGGGGGAGAGTTGTAACAACCCGTTTTCAGTGAAATCGGAACAGTGGTTTTAGGACCACAAATCGAGTCTGGAAAAAAAATTATTTTAATATTATTTCATGGTCTGTATTATGATTGAAATATCGTATGAAAATTTCGTAGAGAAATTTTATCGGTTACATGTCTATTTAGATGGAAACGACCAAATTGCATAAAATGCAAAAGTTGAGTTCTAGTAGCTATAGGTATCAAATAGCTATAGAATTCAAAAATTGGAGGTCCTTATATGGAAAATATACCATTAGAGGAGTTAGTAGATAAGTATGATTAGTCATCAAAGGAAAATTTAATAAAGAAAAGAATAAAATTGGAAAGTAAAAGATAAAAAGATGATAAATAATTAAATAATGAAAATATCATCATATTATTATCTTTCCTAAATTAAAAACATGGAAACCCTAGCTGTGGAGACTTGAAGAAAGACAAGTTTATTTTGCTTAATTAGGTAAGTATTCTTGTCCCGTTTTTAGTAATTTTTATATTTTCGAGATCGTAATAACTTAATCTAGCTATCTCGGGGATTAATTTGTAAAACTATCAAAGTGTTAGGGTTTTACCATGGATGAATATAGATGAATTATGAAGTTTTATGGTAGAAAATGAAAGATTGTTGATAGATAAACAACTTTTGTAAAGGGAATTTTGATGAAATTATGATTTAGGGACTAAATTGAAAAAATATAAAATTCATGGAAAAGTTCTAAATTTTATGAAATAGATGGGCTGCTAATGTTACATGTAAAAATCGGCTAGGCTTAGAATAAGGATTAAATTGCGTGAATTTCATTTTCCGAGCCTAGGGATAAAATCAAAATTAATTAAAAGTATATGGGCAAAATGATAATTTTTTCTAAGATGTGAATTGTATTAAATTGATATTAAATTCATTCATATAGATCCGGATAGATCAAATGCGGAGTTAAATCGAGGAAAAGAGAAAGTAGCAGATTAGTAGCTTTTGTGTACACGAATATTGCCGAGGTAAGTTCGTATAACTAAATTGTATAATTATATATTTGAATTGAATGTTATGTATGTGAATTGTGTAATTGTCATGTATGATAATCAATTACATATCCGAAAATGTCCGACAAGTATTAGGTCCCGTTTGAACAAATGAAATTCGATGGATACAGGGTTCCTGAATTGGTTGTGGTCCTGTATATGTTGCGGACACACCACAGCTTGCACGAGCGTCTCGTTAATAGCTCTTATGAGCATCCTGATTGGTTGTGATCCTGCATGTGTTGCGGACACACCCCAGCTCTTACGAGCGTCCCGATATTTGGCTCTCACGAGCTTTCCGTTATATGGTTCTTGTGAGCTTCTCGATTATGACTCTTATGAGCTTCCTAATAATTGGCTCTTCGGAGCTTCCCGATAATTGACTCTTAGGAGCTTACTGATTAATGGCTCTCTGGAGCTTCCCTATATTGGCTCGCTTGAACTTTCCAATTAAAGGCTCTTTCATGAGCTTCTTGATTAATGACTCTCTGGAGCTTCCTGATATTGGCTCGTATGAGCTTCCCGTTAATGACTCTTTGGAGTTTTCCATTGTATGACTCAAAATAGCTTCCCATTTTTGTGCTTGTATGAGTATTCCCGAATATGAATTGACGAATTAGAGATTTGTACACTTTGTGTGTACTACCCGTGTATTCATCGATATTTTAAATGATTCAACGGATAAAGTTTTGACATGAGACAACATGAAATTGAAATGAACTATACTAGTATATACCCGAAGTATATGAATTGATATATGAACACAAGATGTAGAAAGTTTATGAACATGAAAATTTGATATATGATGAGCTCATACATGTTTCTTAATATTCATGTGAAATACATGACTGCCATGTTTGATGAAGATATGTGTATAGGCAATTGGCCAAATTGCTTTGGATGTATTTTTTATTCTTACCTTAAATGTAAATGAATGGTAAGTTAATTTTCTGTTATACGAACTTACTAAGCTTAGAGGCTTACTCCATTTTATTTGCCCTGTTTTATAGTACTCGGAAGCTCGTAAAGGTTGGAAGCTGGTCGGAGCTACATCACACTATCCTTCTGCTCATTTCGGCATAAATAGTAAATTACTTTTGGTTTTAATGACATGTGTAGGTTAATAGACTAAATTTGACAAGTAAATGTTTGGTTGAAACTAGCCATTAGTCTAACTTGTAATTGATATATTTTTATATGTAAAAAATGGCCTTGATATGTTTGATGTGTGTTTGAAATGGATGAATGATGGAAATCATATAGGCATGTTAGTGATGGTTTGAGTTAACATGATTTAATAATTATGCATATATGTATATATGGTCAATTAGGTAAAATAGAATACTTAGACATGTGGGGTGTTATGACATGTATTAAACTTGAGTTTGGCTTGAATTAAATATGGCTTGGAAATGACCTATTTTTGTCCACACGAGCAGAGACACGGGAGTGTGTCTCAGTCGTGTGTGACACACGGCTTAGCACATTGGCGTGTGATTCGGCCGTGTGTCCTCTGCATCTTGTAAATTGCAAAATAGAATACCTAAAATTATTCATACGGCCTAGCACACGGACGTGTGGCTTGACCGTGTGACCCATGCACCTATTTAATGCAAGTCAGTTTGCTTACACGGGCGTGTGGCTTGGCCGTGCGACTCAAGTCAGAGAGCACCCTAATTTGGACACGGACTGGGACACGACCGTGTGCCCCTATTTCTAATGCCCACACGGGCGTGTGTCCCTTACATCCTTGAAAATTTTGATATTTTGCAAAAAAAAATTTGAGTTCCCGGTTTGGTCTCAATTTAATTCTAATGTGTATTTTGGGCCTCGACAGCTCATATAAGGACAATATGATTGATTTATGATATGACTGTAAAGTGATATGAAATGTCTGTATTTGATCTGTAAATTTCGGTAATGCTCTATAAATTTGTTTCGACAACGAATATGGGTTAGGGGTGTTACATTTATTGGTATCAGAGCTACAGTTTAGTCGGTTCTCAGACTAACGTAGCATATACAAGTTTAGCTATAAATGTCATTATATAACCTGTGATAGTGTGATATCTCTTAACCATTTTAAAACATGTTTTTCATATAGTAATGTCATCCAACCGAGTTGAATTCGAAGAAGCTGAGAGCAATGCTCAAGCTTCAGTTCAAAGAGTAGTATCAAGTAGTAGAAGGCCCGTTTCTGAGGGTGAAGAGGAGAGGCTAAGAAGCCTTCTTCCAAATGATGAATGAATGGTTTACAGAATTTGTAAGAACAAATCCGGTTGTACTACAAGCTCCACCCCTTCTTGTTTCTCAACTGGTTCTTGAAATGCCTCAAAGCATAGAACTTGTTAGAATCAGTAAGCCACCTATTGACAAAACCAGTAAATATGATGCTGAAGAGTTTAGAGCCACACCTGATGATGATCTAGAAAGAGCTGAATTTTGGTTAGAAAATACCATCAGATTTATAGATGAATTGTCTTGTTCACCGGATGAATATTTGAAATGTGTTGTATCTCTGTTAAAAGATTCAGCCTACCAGTGGTGGAACACCTTAATTTTTGTTGTATTGAAAGAGAGGATTACATGGGAATTTTTCCAAATCGATTTTAAAAAGAAGTATATTAGCCAGAGATTCCTTTATCAGAAACGGAAGGAATTTTTAGAACTTAAACAAGGGCATATGACAGTATTTGAGTATGAACAAGAATTTGTCCGACTGAGTAAATGCTAGAGAATGTATCCTGACTAAAATAGCCATGTGTAAACGGTTTGAAGAAGGTTTGAATGAAGACATAAAATTGTTTGTTGGGATTTTGGAATTAAAAGAATTTGTCATACTGGTTGATTGAGCTCATAAAACTGAAGAGTTGAGTAAAAAAAAAAAACAAGCTAAGATGGAAGCTAGGACTTCAAGTAAAAGATTTACGGGAAAGTCACAACAGTCGACCTCAAAGAAATAAATATCATGATTATTCTACCACCTCTACAGGGTACCCTGGGAAAGATAGAAGTATACAGCGCTCCAGTCTAAGATCTCAGGCTATATCTGTAACAACTGTGGGGAGTGTTAGAAACATTAAACCTAGATGCAAGCACTGTAATAAATTGTATTTTGGTGAGTGCCGCATTAAAAGTGGGGTTTGTTTTAAATGTGGTTCCTTTGACCATTATTTCAGAAACTACCCAGAAAAGCCTAAAAAAGATACTGTCCAAACTTTAAGGCTGAACAACCCCGTTACAAGAGGTAAACCACCTCGTAATTCTGGCAATGTGAGTGGTTGTCGGGGTACGACTAAAGATTTAACCGTCAGATCTGAAGCACGAGCACCAACCAGAACATATGCTATTCATGCACGTGAGGATGCTTCTGCACCCGATGTTATTACTGGTACTTTCTCTCTTCTTAATATTGATATAATTAATTGCTTTGATTGATCCCGATTCAACTCATTCATATATTTGCATGAATTTAGTGTCTAATAAAAAATTACCTGTCGAGTCCACTGAATTTGTGGATAAAGTATCAAACTTCCTAGGCCAGTATATGATGGTGGATAAAATTTATAAGAATTATCCGTTAATGGTATGGGGTTACTATTTATCGGCTGTTTTAATGTTATTGCTATTTGATGAATTTGATGTGATTCTGGACATGGATTGGTTAACTAAGCATAATATCATGGTAAATTGTAAATAGAAGTATATGGTGTTGAAATGTCAAAATGGTGAAATGCTCTGTATTGAATCAGATAAAATGGATGGGTTGTCTAATGTGATATCAGCCATAATGACACAGAAATATGTCAGAAAAGGTTATGATGTTTATCTTGCCTATGTGTTAGACACTAAAGTATCTGAGTCGAAGATTAAGTCAGTGCCAGTAGTATGTGAATATCCTGATGTGTTTCCAGAAGAATTACCTGGATTACCACCGGTCAGAGAAGTAGAATTTACTATAAATCTTGGACCTAGAACAACACCAATATCTATAACACCATACATAATTAAAATAGTTAAAAGTACAGGTACAAGAACTGACTGATAGAGGTTTTGCTTGACCGAGTTCTTCACCTTGGGGTGCATCGGTTCTGTTTGTAAAGAAGAAGGATGGATCGTTGAGATTATGTATTGATTACAGATAACTCAATAAAGTTGCAATTAAGAATAAGTATCCACTGCCTCGTATTGATGACATGTTTGACCAGTTAAAAGGTGCTACAGTATTCTCGAAGATAAATATCCGTTTTGGATACTATTAGTTACGAGTGAAAGACTCGGATGTACCAAAAATAGCCTTTAGAATTAGGTATGGACATTATGAATTCCTTGTAATGCCGTTTGGTTTGACTAATGCACCTGCGGTATTTATGGATTTGATGAATAGAATTTTCAGACCGTATTTAGATAAATTTGTGGTGGTATTTATTGATGATATTTTGGTATATTCCGGAGATGAAAATGAACATGCTAATCATTTGAGAATTGTTCTGCAAACTTTGTGTGAGAAACAACTGTATGCTAAATTTAGCAAATGTGAATTTTGGCTTCGAGAAGTCGGTTTTATTGGACATATAATGTCTGCTGAAGGCATTAAAGTGGTTTCGAATAAAATATCAGTAACTGTTAATTGGAAACCACTGAAAAATGTATCTGAAGTCAGAAGTTTTCTGGGATTAGCTGGTTATTATCGGAGATTTGTAAAAGAATTCTCGATGATAGCTTCGCAGATGACATGATTGGTACAGAAAATGTGAAATTTGAATGGACTGATAAATGTCAGAAAAGTTTTGATTGGTTGAAAGTCCTGTTGACTGAAACACCAGTTCTAGTTCAACCTGAATCGGGTAAGGAATTTGTGATTTACAGTGATACATCATTGAACGGTTTAGGTTGTGTTTTGATGCAATAATGTAAAGTAATAGTCTATACTTCCAAACAGCTAAAACTGCATGAAAAGAATTACCCGATACATGATTTTGAATTGGTAGCTATTGTCTTTGCACTGAAATTTGGCGACACTACTTGTTCGGTGAAAAATGTAATATATTCACCGACCATAAAAGCTTAAAGTATTTAATATCGCAAAAAGATTTGAATTTGAGATAACGCAGGTGGCTTGAATTGTTGAAAGATTATGATTTGGTTATCAACTATCATCCGAGAAAAGTAAATGTGGTTGCAGATGCTCTGAGTAGAAAGTCATTGTTTGCCTTACGAGCAATGAAATACCCGATTGTCGTTATCTGATGATGGTTCAATCTTAGCTGAGCTAAAAGCTAAACCGATGTTTCTACAGTAGATTTGTGAAGCTCAGAAATATGATAATGAGTTGCAAACTAAACGGGTGCAATGTGAATCGACTTTTAATTCAGAATTTCAAATAGGATCCGATGATTGTCTGTTATTCAGAGGCAGGGTTTGTGTACCGAAGAATTCAGAGCTTGTATAGAAAATTTTGCACGAAGCTTATAATGGTACTATGTCTGTTCATCCGGAGAGTAATAAAATGTAGAATAATTTGAAAAAGATGTACTGGTGGCCGAGAATGAAACGTGATATTTCTAAATTTGTATCTAAATGTTTGATATGTCAACAAGTTAAAGCTGAACATCAAGTACCTTTTGGACTATTATAGCCAGTCATGATACCGGAATGAAAATGGGATAGAGTTACAATGGGTACCATGTTAGTGATGGTTTGAGATAACATGATTGAAGAATTATGCATATATGTATATATGGTCAATTAGGTAAAATAGAATACTTAGACTTGTGGGGTGTTATGACATGTATTAAACTTGAGTTTGCCTTGAATTGAAGGTCTTATTGTAACTTGTAATTGTGCAAATTATTATGTTTAGGTTGATACCAAAATTGGGTGAGAAATATGACTTGAAAATGACCTATTTTTGTCCATACGGGTAGACACACGGGAGTGTGTCTCAGCCGTGCACATGGGCGTGTGATTCGGCCGTGTGTCCTTTGCATCTTGTAAATTGCAAAACAGAATACCTAAAATTATTCACACGGCCTAGCACACGGGCGTGTAGCTTGGCCTTGTGACCCTTGCACCTATTTAATGCAAGTCAGTATGCTCACACAGGCGTGTGGCTTGGCCGTGTGACCCAAGTCAGTGAGCACCCTAATTTGGACACGGGCTGGGACACGATCATGTGCCCCTATTTCGAATGCCCACACGTGTGTCTCTTAACCGTGTGAGCTACACGGCCTGGCCATACGGGCGTGTGTCCCCTGCATCCTTGAAAATTTTGATATTTTGCAAAAAAAAAATTCTTAGTTCCCGGTTTGGTCCTAATATAATTCTAATGTGTATTTTGGGCCTCGATGGCTCATATAAGGACAATATGATTGATTTATGATTGATTTCTGATATGAAATGTCTGTATTTGATTTGTAAATTTTGGTAATGCTCCGTAACCCTATTCCGGCAACAGATATAGGTTAGGGCTGTTACATTGGGCATAAGTCATGTAGCCTCTGACAAGCAATTAGCTGATGTGTTTGCTAAAGGACTTAACAACAGAAGCTATCATAATTTGGTTTGCAAATTGGGCATGTGTGACATCTATGCACCAACTTGAGGGGGAGTGTTGACAACTTATCTCAACTAATCTCATTACTGATTATTAGGGATTAGATTACTTTAAAATTAGGATTATTGATTTAATGTATTGATTATGTTTCCTTAGTTAGGCCTATTATTTTAACCATGTAAATTTTCTGTTTTAATATACAAGAAAAAATGATTCCTATTATCAACAAATTTCAAAATGGGACAAACCTAACATGTAAACAGACCAAAAGTTGAAAACCATTTAATTTGGTGCAACGATACTATGTGACACCCCTTGTTTCATCAAATCTAAAAGGGGTAATTGCTTTATTAGGTCCTTAAACGTTTAATATAATCACACTTCAATTTGGTGCCGCCATTGTGTCAGACGACACTACTAAAAAATTATTTTGTAAAGGTAATTGTACAAGCCCAATTTTTGACCCGGGCCCAAGGAACCAAAATAATTAAACCAAACCCAATACCCAAAAA
>CM025143.1:1756613-1768699 GCA_013467495.1 Gossypium gossypioides | reverse complement strand
ATTGGTCTACTGCTTGATTTCCTTAGTCTTTTTAATCCTAATTTTAATAGCAAAAATAATTTTTTTTTTAAAAAGAATATTTGGTTATGGGGTTTTGCAATGAGAAAACAACTTTTTTTTTTTATATTTCTCAATGTATTTATCGGAGCATTAAGGACGTAGATGCTAGCCACGAGTTTTAAAGTTGCTCCATACTCAAGACAAGAACCAAACCATCGACCACTGATTAAAGTAAAACAAGATTAACTAATCAATTAGTGCAACTATTAGAGCTATTAGGCTGAAAAGAGTTCCGGGAAACTTCATTTTTTATATATTTACTTTGCCATGGATGCAGTCAAAAATCACTTATTGAAAAAAAAAATTTCTTGCTGAAAATAAATTTCTTCAACATGAAAAATTTAAAAAAAAAAAAAGAAAAGAAAAAGAAAAGGCAACAATTAATGGGATTATGGAGCAAAAAGTTTTCTAACTTTGCCAATAATCCTTCTGCATACTGGGCACACCTTATTTTCCTCATCATAAATCCTGCAAAACATACATACATACACACACATACATATATACATACATAGATGCATGCATATATATATATGATGTATGTATATCACTTTATTAGATTTCTAAAGCTATAATTGAGTAATGAAAAAAAGGGGATTAAAAAATAAATTGTTTTAAAGGGTACCTTAGAGCACATTCATAGCATGTAGCACAATGTCCACATGGAACAAAGAAACAATTCCTTTGTTCATCATAGCAAATCACACAAATCCTTGCATCATATAAATCCTCACCACTACTACAACTTCCTGTTTCTACGTCGTCTTCACACGTCCCGTACGTCATCGGTTCTGTCTTTTCGGGCCATAAACGATCCGTTTCAGAAACAGTTACCGACCTCGTAACCTCTAAATTACCACTTTCGTTATCGAGCTCAGTTATGTACTTAAGTATTATCAAAACTACCAACACCATCACGGCTGCAATAACATAAAAGAATTTGAATACATGAAAAAGTTGAGAGATTGTAGGTAAAAGTATTATGGAGGCCATCGTATTAGGAGTTGGATTGCATTTTACCTCATTTACTAAAAAAATGGGCAAATTAACTTTATATATCAGATTAAAGAGCAAAATTTCATCCAATTCTACGGTTAAAAACTGCCCTGGCTGACAGAATAACCAAACGGTTACACGTGATGTGCCATGTGTACCTCATTTTGACATACGGGGACCCATTTTTAATAGTAAAAATGAATGAAATTTTTAACAGGACTAGTTTGCTCTTTGTTCTAATGTACGGGGACTAATTTGCACATGTTTTGAATAGAGAGGGCAAAATACAATTCAACTCTTACTACACGAGTCTCTATGATATTTTTATCAATATTTTACAATCTTTGTTATTATTAAGAGAACTCACCTAAAATTGCAATATATGCTGCTAAACGTGCAAAGAAATTAAGAGCATCACACCATTCAACTAGATCTTCGTCCTGTGTGATCAGTGCCATCGAGTCATACATTGTTTTTATCGTAAGATTATCGAATCGATCGAAAACTGGGGATCGGGACTCACCTTGCTCGATAAAGATATGAATTGAGAGTTGTCATGGTGGAGATTGAGTTGACTCATTGCATTTAGAATGGAGCACATGGTTATGGATTTTTTTGCCTGTTGTCTACTTGTCTTTGTTCCTAATAGTATCTGTAGATTAAAAACTTGGAAGCTTAGAATTGAACATAAATTTATAGAAGATTTAGAGTTTTTGTTTAATGTAATGCAGCTTAAGAACTATGATTTGGTAGGTGTTGTTAAGGTTGAGCAAGAAAAGTTGAAAACCGACCTGATTCGAGGTGTTTGGACAATTCATGAAATGTAAATTCAAAAATTGTGGCTACTTAAAACTAAATTGATTTCTATATTTATTTAATATATAATTAATTTCAATTTTTTAGGATATAAAAATAAGTATTTATATTTAAAGTAGTGAAAATAATTAAAAGTTATTGAAAAATTATTATTTTTTAGAAATATTTATGAAAAAAGCCTAAAGTTATCAAACAAAACTCATTTTGTCAAAATAAATCAAAATCCAAAAAAATTTAATATGAAAAAATAAAGAACCGAACGAGTCGAACTGAATTGTTATGACAGTTCAGAAAATCTAAAAAACTCAACCGAATTGAGCCAATATCACCTCTAGGTGTTTTCTGAAGGAAAAAAAGAAGAAGCTTTCATTATAAGAAGTTTAAAAAAGCATTTTTAAAGTGCGATAAATTACAGGGGATGTCTTTTAACTATGATACAAATACTAAATTAATCTCTAAATTTCAAAATGTTCTAGTCGAGTTTTAAAAATATATCGTACCAATAAGTTCGTTTTGTCAAGCTAGCCATTAAATGCTAGCTCAAATATAATGTGAGGCATATTTAAAATACATGAATCGAATTGTAAACATATGTATATCTACTGTACTAATAGCTCGAGTTTGACAAAAATGCTAAATTTTAAAGATATTTTTTTAAGTGATAAAACACGTCAATCCAAACTATCTATATAGTAGGTATAGACATGTTTACAATTCAATCTACTTGTTTTAAATGTACTTTACACCAGATACAAGCTGACATTTAATAGCTAAATTAATGGTTGGACAAGCAAAAGGACCTAGTTGATACAATACTACTATTTCAAGAAATTTAAATTTAAGGACCAATTTAAAATTTGGGGTATAGTTTGAAAACTTTCAGCAAATTAACCCTTAAAAGTATTAAAAGACCGATACCTAATATTTCTAACATTTCCATAGAATTCAAAATGTTCCTTGAACAGGAAAAGAAAAAAAAAGTGCATGCTGCTGATTGCTCAATGATGAATCATCAATGAACATAAATAAATAAATAAATGAAGTGCTAAAAAATGGTGTAAAAAACATTAGCTCATTGACAGAGAAAATGTTGGTGCATTACCTCAAAAACACCATTAAAACAGAGCTCAAAAACTCCAGCTTTTGCTCCTTTTTTTAGCAGAGGATGTCTCCAAGCAAGTGAAAGAACACAATTTCAATGTAAAAGAGTGAGGAAGAAACTGTGGGGAAATTTACTATAAAGAAGAACCTCCATTTTCCATATTCATCTATAAAGGCCGGTACAAGTCCTGGAAGAAGAAGAAGAAGAACGGGACTGCGCTTTTCTTTCATAGTTGATATATTTAGACAGTTAAATTTAATGAAAGAAAGAATGGTAGTTGTTCAAAATCCAAGCTTAAGGGCATAGCTACCACACCTTCTGAGAGACCATAGCTATTAGCAGGTGACTGTACTACCAAGTCTTTTAAGCTTTGACCGGTAGGTTTTAGGGTTGAACTTTGAATACCAAGACATGAATGGTAGATTGAAGTTTTTTAAGTATTTTTGAATCGAATTCAGGTGTTTTTTTTTTTCTTTATCAACTTGAAAAATGGTTGTCGATGAATGTTACTGTGTCCTTTGTGCAATTTTCCCCATTGGCAAAAAAATAAAAAGGGGCTTTTGAGTTAATGGAAAATAAATGGAATGGGAAGTCTGGAAATTTAATTTTTTGGTGTTTAACAAAAATGTTAGATGAGAAAGGATGGTAAAGATTAGGTAGCCAATAAATAGACTAAATAAATCTTAATGATTGTGACTTGAATTAAGACCTTGATTATACCAATAATTAATTCTAAATTTACTTTTAAGGTACAAACAATCAGTATGAATATAAATTTGGGACATATTTATAAAGATTTGCTTTGTTTGTTTTAGATTTAGATTTGATTATTGCATATTCAAAAATTATAGTCTCAATCCGCAAATACATTCAAGGTAAATGCAAATATTAATCATCAAATATCAGTATTGCAAATAATGAATTTGAGTTGAAGTTCAAATAACGTAGATAGCGAGTTTATCTTATTATAAGTTCTGAATATATTTATTCTTTTTAACACAATGTTTAAAACTATTCATAACCCCACTCCAACCCATAAATAGAAAGATAATGTGCTTCAACGCACTCAAACCCACGTCCTCCTACATTGACAACAATGCCGATATCAATTGAACTAAGACTCAATCGGCTTGACAAGCAATTTTTAAATCTAAATATTTAGCAAATTCTAATATTCAATGAATAATTTAATTAATTCAACTTCAAATAATAGCACCTGAATTTAATGCAAAGAATAAAGGAAGCCAAAATTTAAAACAATTTTACAAATCCAAAAATTGCAGATATCCAACTAACTGCCATCCTATTATAAAGATCAATGATTAGGTGCAAAACTATGCTATACATCATTTGGTTGCTTACCTCACAAAGCAGAGACCCATAGTTCACAATCACAAACTACAAATTAGTACCAAATTCAGTTAGGAATCCCTAATTCACGAAATACAAAACCCTAATCTATAGTTACAGTTTTTCCCTTTTAAACACTAGAACAATGCAAAATACCTAACTTTGACTGATTATTTAGGAGCTTGTAATGAGCTATCTTCCCCACACAAGTAAAGCTCCAATTCATTGAATAGAGAGGGAAGTTTCTAGGTTTTCTTACATTCTAAAGTCCAAGACGCATAGAGTGTTGTTTGCGAAACATGCGGCGATCTTGTCACCTTCCTTGTTCCAACAGACTTCGAATATTCCACCGTTGCCGGTATATGTTTTTACGATCTTCCCTTCCTTTAAGGACCAGACATGCATGGATTTATCAAGAGATCCACTGGCTAGATACTCTCCGTTTGGGCTAAATGCAACCGAGTATACGGGATCCCTAGGAGAAAAAAACACAATGCATTTCATGTTACTTACGGAACTGCCAAAATCATGCTTGATTGAATGCTCATTTCACCATCAACATGGCTAAATATTAAAGTATATTAGTGCTGCAAGAAACGAATAGAGAACAGATTTGAGGGCGATACCTGTGTCCATTCAAGCTGTAGAGAAGTTTCCCTTGTTCCACATCCCATAGCTTCACCGTGGAGTCAAATGATGCACTACATAAAAGCATAAAGAAGAGAATGTTAATGAAAAACTTAAACCGAGTTTCATAGCAGCTCCGGCAGCACGGTCTACATGAATTCCATTTACTTAAAGGAGTATTTGTCTTGGAACTAAAATGGCTTTAAGTATTTGTCTTGGAACTAAAATGGGATTTACTTTTCACACCAAAAAGCACGATAGTGAACATAGAATGTATTATACACATGTTATCCTTCTCTTTTTATCACTGTTACATCGCGTGATGTGTACACAACTAGTTTTTACCTTGCAAGAACTAACTGTTGGTTAGGATTGTTTGTCCCCGGCCCAGTAGGACTCCATCTGATGGCATATATCTCCTGCAGAACAGTTGTTCATATTTTTTTTCCCAAAAATTATGAATAAATGCACCCATGCATGTGCACAAAGAGATTATATTGAAAAAGTTGAGATCAAAAACGTACCTTTGAATGCTCCCTCAGATCATGAACATACTTGTCCTGCTTCATACACCATATCTGCATCAAGACTTTCTATTAGTTAAAACAAAATTAATGAAAATTAATTGCAGCAACAAAAGAAAAAAGGACACCAGCAGAAACAAAGGTATAACAATCCAAAATGAAAAAGAAATTCAGACAGAAATTTATATTTCATTGTCGTGAAGGATGTCTGCTAAGTAATGATAAAAAGATAGAATATACAACCTTTGCAGTAATATCGTCAGAACAAGAGGCCAATAGTGAACCTGTAGGATCCCATTTGACACAATTTACTTCGCCCTGAAAGCACAAAGTTCAATATATGAAAAGCAGAGTAGAGATAAAATTTAATTCAAAAGTTCTACTTATCAAACTCAAAATCAAAATCAAAATCAAAATCTAAAACAAAACATTGTTTTTAGTTGCTAATTAAAGCCCATTGCTGGAAAGTTATTGAAGCCATAAGGCTTGTTTCATTGTTGTAAAAGCTTCTTAGAAAATGGTGTCGCAGAAAAATGTAGAGAGAGGTAAATGCAAAATATATAACTCTTGAAACATTCCCCTTTGAAGGAGAAAAGGATTTTAGAATTTAGAGAGACACAACCAAGATGTACAAACATCAGTTTCATACAAGCAAAAACTATGAGATATATCAAGGATTGGTATATCAGTTCAAGCATACACAAGAGGGAAGTTAGGATTTGGCATTTCCAGCTCATATTTAACCTTGATTTGAGACCTAACCGTTATCAAGTCCTTTTATCAGATGCAGGTAACAAAAATTTAAACACGAAATAGAAGGAAAAGAAAAAAAAGTGAGCTGGGAATAGAGATGAAGTTATGGGGGACATTATAGGCGGTAGAAGACATGCATATCATTCAGCCTACGAGTTTCATCAAGATCAGTATTAGTTAAAAAATAGAGGAGTCAAGGTTAGGCATTTCCTGGTCAGTTTGAATCTTATTTGGATCAAACAGGTAGCCCATCATATTGAATAAAAAATCCACTAAGAAAGTTAATGAGATTGTTTGACCATTAGGACCGGAAACAAACCTGATGCCCCGCAAAGGTTTTCATAGGGCGAGTTTCTCCAATCCTGCAAACATATATCATATGGTCTGTTGAACTTGTTGCGAATGAAACATTGTTCCGCCAATCAACATCAAGGGTTGGACCTAAAAGGAAAAAATGAAGAAACTCAGGACAATGACTATCATGTAACCAAAAGCCAAAGATTAAAGTTTAGTCTAATGGTCCACCTGTATGAAATTCAAACTGCTGTTTCCATTCCTCTGCCTTCACATCCCACACAATTGCCGTTTTATCACAGCTTCCCGTTAGAAGATAATCACCCTTCTTGTTCCACTTTAGAGAAAATATAGGTCCTTTGTGTTTACTCAAAGTAGTCCTTAGATCACCTAAACCAAGAAAGAATTGAGTGACGGAGAGAAAAAGGGGTCGGGGGAGATGAGGTGTAGAATTCTCACAATCAGTCCAAAATAGTAATGTAATTAAAAACAGCTAAAAGAGTAACAAGTTCAGTTAAAAACAAAAATAAACCTCTTATTTTAACTGGGTAACCAGATATTAATTTAATGAAAAGAATGTTATGAGCACCAAAAAACACATGGAAAAACCGAGTTGGTATGTCTGAACACCATCTAAAAGTCTGGTTTAAGAAAAAAGATTCCTGGCCTTTAATTTCAGGATGTAGAATGGCACAAATAAAACAACCCATAAGGACTTACCAGTTGTAGTCCAAATTCTTGCTTGGCCATCATATGAACCTGTTGCAAGCAATGTCCCCTCACCCTGGATACAGGCAGGAAAAAGGAATCATACTTTTTCCGTATTGAAAAGAATGACCAATTTATAGAATTTCCATTAAGTTCACTTACAGAACAAGAACAGTTAAAAAGACACTTCAAACAGCAATCTAGAATGACAACCAAATAGGCAAGAATTACATATCACAATAGGACAATTAAAAGTACATACTTTAGATAGAATTGATTCCTTCTTACAGGAAAAGAAACCATTGGAGAGCAAAAGCATTTGCATTCAATCATGGTCCTTAGGAACCAAACATTCATTAGAAAACAAACTGGCACAATTACATGGGTCAACTTCCATTCTGCTTGAACAAACAAAGCCATCTAAGGAAATACAAACACCACCTTTAATACATCAACACCAGAATGCCCAAAAAGATGGCTGCCACTCCAAATCCATTGCTCAAAGAACTAATTATATATTACCATAACAACTAAACTAATCAGGTTCATTATATGATAAACTAATCAGGTTTCATTATATGATCTCAAGAAAATTGGATCAAGTTTAACTGAAGAGGATTACTCCCAATCCAACCTGATTACTTCAGCCAAGGATTCTACGAAAACTAAAGCAGGAAGTGTATCATAAAAAAAATTACCTACAGCTTATTCTTGTAGCTTCGCCTATGTGATATCTCTAGTCATTTCTTTTATTACATTAATGCTGATTAACTCTCCTATCTATGTCTGTTCTAAACCATAGCATGTCATATAGAGTGGCAAACCATAACATCAAATTAAATGAATGAAAGAAGATAAAAGTGTTGGGCACGATAGGTGATCTATACTAAAAGGAACCAAAAATTAGTCAGAAATTTAAGCCTCCAACAGTAACAGGACTCACATTCCAATCAAGTGTTGTCACATCTTTGCTCTTCTCATTTGTTCTTCCTTTTACATGCTTCAGAACTAGAACATTTAAAGGACTGTTTTTTCCACCAGATTTCAAAAGCCCATCAGATATTGTCCAAATGCGAGCTGTTGAATCTCCAGACCTAGAAATTGATGCAATGAGAGTTAAGTGAAATTGATAATGAAACAAAGAAACTTTGTGAATGCATACACTGATAAATGACACTCCACTATTCAGTAGCAGAGACTAAAACCCAGTGCTACACACTTATCAATTACTTGGATGACATGTAAACCAATAGAAATCAGAAAACAACAAGAGACCTAGTCATATATAATGGAACTCTTAGCATAGAACAGCATGATCTCAGTTTGGTTTTCTGAAAGACCTCAATCAGTGCCAATTAACAGCGTAAGTAGGCATCTCTGCTAGACAAGGAGAACTTCAACTGTCCAGCCCTACAACACATTACAAACGACAATACGCATGACCACAAGTCCTATAGTCACATAACTGGAGAGTGCACAAATTTCATTTTTGTTTACAGACCACTTAGCCAATGGGCAGGACTGTAAAATGGTTTTGCTATCAACAGGGCTTAACTTGTATCATTCAAATGGTTAGAACTTCTAAACTTTGCCATTGATCTAACACACAAGGTACATCTCATGAAGCAACAGAAATCAGCAAGTTCTGACCAAAAGGGGGGGGATGACTGGAAATCCATAAAGAAGTGGAGAAAATACACGTGTAAAAGACCAAACCATCAATATAAGAGACATCTCATTACAGAAAAATACTCACCCTGATGCAAGAAGTGAACCAGTTGGGCTCCAGGCACACGCACAAACCTGCAATAATAAATGCACAGAGAGAGAGAGAGAGAATATATGTTCACATGTGCAAGTCCATCTTGGTAAATAAGAAGATTCGAAAAGGCTCAAACCTCAGAAGTGTGCCCTTCCAAAATTGTAACCTCAGAGCTATGAATTTCACAAGCATCCTGAGATGCGAAGGTCGACGTAGTAGCAATATCCATAGGTTCTGGTCCTACATAATGCAAAAATGCAATATAAATGAAAATGAAAGATCCAGCACACTGGATAAAAGAGCTATTTTTGCAAATCTATATGCAGACAAATTTCAGGTGAATTGTCAATGTTCATTTAAACAAAAGGTCAAGGCCAAGAGAACAAAACTGATATCAAACTAGGAAATAATATAACAAGGAGTTAACTAACCTGCAAGAGTTCCATTTTCTTCATGCCTGGCAACATCCTTGTCTACTTGATCCAAAACCATATCTCTGTAAGCAACTTCCTCCGGTTGCTTTTCCCTCTCCTTATTGCTTTCAGCCTTCTCCCTTTCCTTTTCACGTTCCTTCTCGCGTTCCTTCTCCCTTTCCTTTTCACGTTCCTTCTCCTTTTCAGTTCTTTCTTTCTCTCTTATTCGTCCACGCTCTCCTTCATGCTCCCGCTCAACTTCTTTATCTTTATCTTTATCCCTATCTTTGTTTCTATCCTTTTGGATATTCTTCCTTTTCTCTTTCACCATTTGCCGCAATTGATTTACATCCTTTGTTATGATATCCAATGGTTGCAAGAATGAGAAATCTTCATCCATTTCTGCATCATTCTGCAAACTCAAAACAAATCGTGATGAATATATACATATACTCTTAGCTATCACCTGATTCCCCCCATACACCAAAAAATTATCAATAATAATAACAAAAACAACAACAATAAGCACCCTAACATTACTCAGGTTGGCTTCCATCTCCAAGTACTGAAGTCCTTTTTGAACGAATGTAATAAGCGCTCCAGGCGGAACCAAACTTCCATCGATAGTACATTTATTAATCCCTGCTTCATATCCTAAAGTAAATGCTGAATGCGTAAAACCTGCAGGCATTTGATAAGCAGAAGATGGTTCATTCGAATCTTGAGAAACAATAACGTATAACAAAGAAGTCCTCCCCTAGCTTTTCCCTATGTAAACAAAAAGACAATTAAAATTACCAAAATTTGTTTCTTAGTTCTTTTAGAAATTAGACTATGTTTGCTATGAAGAAAGTGGAGGGAAGAGAAAAGGCGAGGGAAAAAACGAAACTAATTCAAGTCAAATAAGTGTTTTCCTCCCACTTTGAGGATGATTTGTATTGGACACCCAAACAAAGTCTTAAAGTTGCCGCATCTTACAAAACAACGAAAGATAACGTCTTTACATTTAATGATCCAACATACAAAAAGCTAGAACATGCAAAACACATTAGTAAAGGAACTTAACCACCCATTTTCCTTCCTTCCCTCCTATCTTCCTTCTACCAAAGAAAAAGGAAAAAAGGAAACTAGTTTCCTTTCAAATCTTTCTTTTCCTTCCCTCGTATTTTCCTTCTACCAAANCAAAAAAAAAAAAGCAAAAATGAAACTAGTTTCCTTTCAAACCTTTCTTTTCCTTCCTCTAAACCCATTTTCATTTCTTCCCTCCTATTTTCCTTCTACCAAACAAAAAAAAAGAAGAGGAAAAAAATAAACTAGTTTCCTTTCAAACCTTTCTTTTCCTTCCTCTAATCCTACCAAACAGTGATAATTAATAAACAAAATCTGTGTAGTAAGTGTAGATTTTCAATTCAATACCACCGGTATGCAAAAGTTGAACCAGCAGATGCCTGCCTCAACCAGTGCAATTATTATAAAATAAGTGTAGATACCTAATGCCCTAGCCAGCGCATTGGTAATAAAAGCTACGAAATTCAAAACCCTAACCACAATAATACTCTAAATCAACCATCCATTTTTACGGATCTAGAGCCAAAATATACTTCCGACATTTACAGTGCCAAAAATTAATCCTAAAATTACATTTCATACGCTCTATTTTTTTTTCTTTCATTTAAACAAACAATGAAACAACTGCTTAAATTACAAGTTAAAAATTACAAATACAGCAAAAAGAAATCAACCGGACAGAAAATTAAAACGAAATTTTTAAAAAATAAAACAAAGAAAGAAAAGATTAAAAAATAAAGATCACCGTAATGAGAGATTACAAAAAGAAAAAAGGAAAAAAAAAAAAAGAATTTGGAACTGCACCTGATTCTTGAAGGTAACGGAAGACGAGGTAATTCAATTCGACGGAGGTGATGGAGGTCATAGTTACGAAAGCCGTCTAATCTAACGGCTGAGATTGAAAGCTCAAACTATCATTAGCTATAAGCGAACGCCACAACGCCTGAGAGAGAGAAAAAAGACAGAGCAAGAGAAGATGTAATAATAAGCTATTTATTTAGTTTTTGCAGAAAGACAGAGATAAAAGAGGGACGGAGAGAGAAAAAAAAAAAGAATATTTATTATTTTCTAGCTTCCTTTTTTTTCAAAATATAATTTTAATTTTTGCTTAGTTTCATTGGGCTGGGCCTAATCCATTTAGATTTCGCATCTCACTTATGGATTAACCAAGGTATATTTATTTAGGCCCGATGTGATTAGGGCTCAATTAGTCAATCCATACTTATTGTATTAAATTAGTTATAAAATGGTCCATAAAAATAGACTTCTCCATGGATAAATGTCCCACCCGAAAAATTAGATATAAATTATACTAGTTAAAGGCAATTTTGCTAAAAATTAATTTGACTAAATTTTGAAAATTGGAGGTCAAAGTGGAGTCAAAAAAAATTGGGAGGCGGAATTAAATTGTACATTTTTACGATAGTAAAAATGTAATTTCACCATTTTAATAGACTATATATATTTATAATTTTTAAAGGATTAAATCAAATTTTTATTATTTTTTGGGAGGCCAAAATGTAAATTTATCATTATTAATTTAAATTTTCATAAACTATAAAGGTCTAAACGAAAAATTTTCCATTTTAGGGGGGTCGGACCCCTACCAGCCC
>CM025143.1:1690918-1703856 GCA_013467495.1 Gossypium gossypioides | reverse complement strand
GGAAATGCATGTATAAACTCGCCTACGGTAAAAGGGTGCATATCGATACATACCCAACACCTGATAAGATCCATCTGCATTCCCCCCAACTCGGTCTTGGCACGGTGGTTTCAACTCGGTCGAGGTGTAGACATTCCTGGGCTAATGATTTTTTTAGTTTTGTAATGTCTTGTCGAAACCTGTTGTGCGTCTGTCTGTTCTTGTTTCATCATGCTTTCTTTTACTTCGACGTTTTGATCTGGATGTTCGTGTCTTTGTAGTATGCTTGACTATTGGTTCTTGGATTCCTATTACTGGCTTCTCGTGAGAAGGGAGTTCAGGGGGAGTATCGGGCCATGGAGTGAGTTTTGATGGGACGGTGATCTCCAAAGGTGGGTCAATTATCCATCTGCATGATGAGTAAAATTAATGAGAAGATAACACGGAGAGGAGACCGAGCAAGAGAAACCGATCCTGAGTTATCAAAGTCGAAAAACAAAATAAGCTAAAAAAAACAACTGTAATGCTATAATTAATTACTTGAGTTATAAACCACATGGTTCCAGCCTATGAGCAGAAATCATACTCGACACAATCGATTTCTCGAACATTTGTGGTTATTGTACCAATCTTAATTCTAAGAAACTGTCGAGGTGACTTAGTTTCAGAAATGAATCAACAAGTGATGAATATTAGACCATGACATTTGTAAGAACGGGTGCTTAATTCGGCATTTCTTGATGCTACTCCCAATTTAAAGATGTATTATGAGTTGACACACCTAACAGTCGAGACGCATTGATTCCGTTAGTGATCTGTTATTCGAGTTTCTTAGTCTACAATCAGTTCGATATCAAACTAGTTGAGTACCATTAGGCAACACAATAATGTTATAAGGAGAATAGGATAAGATACTCACCTAGGAGGGAACTTGCTATCGGCACGAGCTTCAACTCGAAGCCACCAGAGCAAAACTCGACGTCCACAGCTTCCAAGAGGCTCCACCACCGACGGGTCTTTAACCAAATCCAACGGACTCTCGATATCCCCATCCAATGTATCGATATCTTTCATCCATTCCGGCTTATCTCCATCTTTCCAAAGCAACCTAGAATTCAAAACGAATCCCGACCACTCCAACTTCCTAGGCAGCACGGTCGCTCTATCATCGATATAAACCGCACTTTTCCCAGCAAACGGCAATGTGTTAAACGTATGCCACCCCGCCAACATATTAGACACGTTACAAGCCGGACCTTGAACCGGCATTCGAGGATTCTCCTCTTCCCCTCTCTTCTCAACCACCATCTCATCGATATTAGCCGAGTTAGCAAGTATTCCGACAGAAACCGCACCGAACCATTTCACATTTTGGATCTCATCGAAAAGTTCCATACTATGCATATTACTATCATCAGCAAATATAACAATTCCATCCAATATCTTCTCTCTTACAATTCTGCCCCCAAAAAATAAGCACAAGAAATCGAATCAATTTCTAAATTTTTTACAATCTAGTCCCTAAAATTGCATAAAATAATATAAATTACCGTTACCTTAAACCACGAAGCCGCATTTTGGTTTCCAATTTATGCCGTTCGTCCCATGAATTCGGCATCCGTTGACTGAATCCCACGTGGATGGTTCTCAGACCGGATTTGGCGATAAGCGACGCCGTTTCATTGCTAACGCCGCCGGCTTCAACGACGATCCAGACCAGATCGTAAGGGACCAGCATCAACGAATGCATCACACCGGTCAAATGCAGTGATTGGAATGTCCGTACATATGTCGGAGTGACCACGATAATTTTCCTGGGATCCTTCACACCGAATTGTAACCTCTGCTCCGTTTGGACCCTTTCGATGATCCGGTGTGCCTTCATAACCTCAACCGGATTCGGATGCGGCCACGGCCGGATCCGGATCCCGTGCCGCCCGACAACCACCCGGGAGTTCGTCGCCGTCTTGTTAGGAAACGGTAACGGGACGTTCCCGACGGGGTCAGCGGGAATAACTGAGCGGATATCTAGGGTTTTGGCAAGCTCGGTAGGGGAATGAAACGGTGAGGTATAGGTAGAAGAAGTGGATAACAAAAGGAAAACCAAACGAGAAAAACGGAACCCAAGGAGTAAGCTAATTAAGCAAGACAGACCATGGAGGACAAGCCAAAAAACGGCCGCCGGCGATTTAAAAGCTCCATCGGAAGAAGAATCCAACGGTCCCGATGATCTGAAACTATTACTACGACGACCTAGATAACTCTGTTGTAGCGCCGAAAGCTTCATTTTTGGCCACAACCAAATCTCCGGCGACCGAAGCAACAACAGAAAAGCAAAAAGAGAAGAAGAAAGGAGAATCAAGATCAATTTTTTTTTCTGCTCAAATTTTTGTGGTAGGTTCGATTTGGTGGTGAAGGATGGGCTTAATGAGTTGATTAAAAGAAAGGATTTTTTTTAAAGATGACTTTGGAATCAAGGGATGAATTGATTTTTGGGGTTATTTTTCAAATTTACTCTGAATTTGATTTTGTTGCTTTTATGTTCTTAATTTGTTCTTCATTGTATACACTGAAAGTGAAGAGAGAGAAAACATGGTGGACTTAGAGAGAGAAAGTGAGACAAAGACATTAGCCCATGATATAGGGGCCCAAGCCAGGTGGCAATACCAAAAGCTTAATTCTAATTTATTTTGGACATGATTAATTTTATCAAACAAAATGAATTTATTACTAAACTTCCACTGCTCAACCAATTAATTACTATCATTAAGAACAAAGAGAGCATAATTAACTTTTTAATTTTAAGTTTTAATTTGACAGAGTTAATTGCAACATACATCTCGTATCGTTATCCATATTTTAAGTTGATCTATAAATTTTTGAAACGTTTGACTCGAGCTCTCAAAATATTAGTATTGTATTAATCAATTTATTCCATTCGTATAGAATCTGTGGGTTGTTAAATGTCGGCTCGGATTTGAGGTAGAGCAAATATAAAATAAGTTAAAATACGCCATAGGTCCTATACTCTTTGAAATGTTGGAATTTAGTCATTTTACTTTTTAATTTTCAAAATTCAAGTCCGACTATTAACACCGTTAACTTTTTGTTAAATTTGTTGGTGTGAAATGTTGAAAAAAAAAAAACTCTTTGTAACTATGTAACTAAAAAAAGAGTTATAATGAACCTAAGTTTAACAAATTAACAATTAAACCTAAATTTTGAAAAGAACTGTGACTAATAACATATTTTAACCTATAAAATATGTTGATCAAATTTTAAACACGTGTATACTATTATATGGTTGACTTTAAATGAAGATAATGTCATTAAAATTTTAAATGATTTTTTTTAATACGTTAGACCCGAGTTGTTAATATGATGATGGGGATATATGTTTTTTAAATTTTGATCCACATGATTTAAATACGATTCATATTGTAGTAGAGCTAAAATTTGAACCCAAACTGACAAAAAGACATGATTAATATGATATAGATATTTTGAAGACTAAATTATGTTACTTTAAAGTTTAGGACTAATTTAGAATATAATTTATAATTTAGGGACGCGTAATATAATTAACCACTTTTATATAAAATGAATTTGAGAAATTTATAATACTAGGGATTTTGCTATTTTGACACTTTAAGAGATTTATCAAGTAAGTGTTTTTTTTAAGTAAGTTATTGTTTTCAACAATATTAATTTTTACAATTAATTATGAATAAGAAAGTGAATTAAGGTTAATAAATATCCTAAAACATAAACACCCTCTAAAGAAACTATACCTAATATTAATTACAATAAGTTAGCTATGTTTCCAAATTATAGGATGTTTTAGATTTTCATCAAAGCATATATACCAAATTTGGCCTTTTTCATATTTTTTATTTTCTCTTTCAAAAAAAATAAAAACCCACCAACTTTTTATTCTTTTTGAGGGATTTAGAATTTTTTGGGTAAATTGCACCTAAGGACACTAAACTATTAATAAGTTTACGTTTTGGTCATTCAACTTCAAAAATTTGCAAAATGGTCATTGAATTATTTGAAAGTTTTCATTTAAGTCATTGAACTATTTGAAAGTTTTTATTTAAGTCATTGGACTATTAAGTTTTTTTTATACAAAAAAAAGAGTTCAGCTAGCGAGCTCTAAGCAACGATGACACTCAGTACGGTAGATCAGTGGCGGAGCCAGGGGGCTGACAGGGCCCCCGACCCCCTAAAATGAAAAATCTTTCATTTAGACCCCTTTATAATTTATTAAATTTTGAAATAATAATGGTAAAATTGCACTTTGGCCACCAAAAAATGATGAAAATTTGATTTAATCCTTTAAAAATTATAAATATATAGACTATTAAAATGGTAAAATTACATTTTTCCTATCATAAAAATAGACAATTTAATTTTGGCGCCCCAAAAATTTTGTTTGGTTTTGCCCCTACGGTAGATCAATACTTAGAAGAACACACAATCTAAGTCAATCTGATGGTTAGTGTCAGACATCAGAGAAGAAAGTTATAAAGATTTTGGTTTGTAGATTTGTGACGTTCAAATTTGTTTCATGAAGAAAAAAATTGAACTGTAGAAGATAAAGGAAATAAGAGCTTTCAATTGGTGGAGGTGAACAAGGAAGGCATACAACAATGATTTTAACAGTTCAATGACTTAATGAAAACTTTCGAATAGTTCAATAACTATTTTGTGACTTTTTGAAGTTGAGTGACTAAAACGTAAATTTACTAATAGTTTAGTGACCTTGAGTATAGTTTACCCAATTTTTGCGTTGGTTAAATCGCGTGTAAATTATTGCCAAATTAGTTTATATTATTCGAACACCATCAAACTTTAAAAAATGTAAATCGCAAGCAAAAACCAATCATTATTATGCCGTTAAGAGAAATACTTAAATATTTATAATAATTCATTAAAGCATTCTAATTATTTTCTTTATTTATGAATAAAATAAATGTGTAATTATGAGATTATTGGTTCCTTAATTAGAAAAAGAAAATTGGTAGAGTAGGAAAGAGAGAATCGGTTTGGTGGAATGGATCTATTGATGGTTGAGTCGAGCCATATTTGTGTAAGCTTTTCTCACATTATTGATTAATTAATTGATTAAATTATTAAACAAATATGGAGATGGGGTGATAATATAATATGACCTAATCGATAGGGACTTGAAAATTAACAAGGTTGGTCAATAATTTTAAGAATCTTTTTATGTATGCAAGGGTATTTGGCAAGTATGTTATACGTAGAGAAAATGGTATGTTATTGATGCGTGATTTGAGATTACTTAATTTAAAGTGGTTCACATCGTGAGAGCGTTGAAAGTTGATGATAGAGTTACTTCTGGAGAAAACAAAGAATTGTGATACCGGAGGTTAATAGCATTTGCGTGTCTTTTAAGGAAATGACAAGAGTCCCATTTACGAGTAAAGAGAAGTTCATGATATAGACTTCGTAGGTTGTCCAATAGAGTTATGGGTTAGGGGTGTAATCGAGCTGAGTCTGAATATTGACAAGCTTGAGCTCAACTCGAAATTCGAAGCTCGATACTCGACTCGAGTTTGATCAAATATTTATTTTTAAGCTCGATCACAACTTACGTATAATACATGGACTAATATCTATTTATATATTCGATACTCGACTCGAGATTGATCGAATATCTTCAAGTCATATCTATTTTGTCAAATATGCTTGTTAAATTTTGTTATTAGTCCGTGTATTATACGTAAGTTGTGATTTAATCTTATACCATAATTTGGTCAAATTTAGTTAATGTACTTCCCGAAAAGTCAAGTTTAGTCTATGTATTTTTCAATTTTTGAATTTTCAATCTTGAACCAAATGTTAGCGGTTAAATCTTTAGGTCAAATTCAGCCCTTGGTCCGATTAGTTGTGGATTTAGTCCTTGTTCTTCATTTTGATCATGTTTAATCCCTATGCTTTTTAAATTTTGAAATATTAATCTTAATTCAAACTATAATCATTAAATCCAATAAGTGAAATAACATGGATTTTCTGTGAATATCATGTGAAAATAGCAAGCTGATATGACGTTGCACATATGATTATATGTTTGCCACATAAGACTTTGAAAATAGTAGAATTTAATCGCTACTGTTTGGTGAGTACCAAAATTTCAATTTTTTAAAAAAAGTACAGGGACTAAATCTATTGCTTAAATATAGTATAGGGACTAATTGCAGAATTTGACCTATTATTTAAAAGCTTTTATTTCCTTGTTGAGGCTTAAACAATGTTTTTTTTTTTTTGAAAGCAAGGCTTAAATAATGTTGATTTCAAATAAAGGCGCAAACAAGGGAATATTACATCACTAACATAATTCAAGAATGAATCAAAAAAAGTAATTTTCAGATTTTAAAATTTAAGTCAAACTATTAACATTAATAAAATTATTTTATTAAATTTAGGTTATTATAATGACATTTAAAAAAAATTTAACAGTGTGACCTAATTCTTGGATTAAGGAGTTAAATTGATTAAATCAATCGGTTTAATTTTACCTCTTGGTCAATAACTTAACCAATTAATCTCTTGATATCACTTAGACGGAATAGGAACAATTGAATATATACTTGACAAGGTCTCCTCTTGATTTCACTTATCTAATTATTCACCTAAAGTGTTAGTTTTAGGATTCTATGTTTATTCAATCTAGTCCAAATCCTTTTAGTTTAGTCCCTAAACCTTAGATTAATTAATTAACATTTCAATTAATCAACTACAATAGAAAATTAGTTCATGCCCATATTCAACAAACAAAACCCATTTCATTTTCATATTAATTTAAATATTTAAATCACACAAAAAATAATAGAGTTTAGAAATACTTAGAAATCGAGATGAAATCCTCGATTTGATCATTGAAATGAAGCGTAAACATGAAATCCACAGCCCCGATTATTCGATTGTAAGATTGGATTAAGAAATAACTAAAAATCTACTTAAGTTTGATGCAAAACTCAAAAGATACAAAAGGTCCCTGTACCTTTGAGTGCAAAAAAAATGCAAAAAAGTATATCTAAAACAAGTAGAAACTAAACCCTAAAATTTACTCTAATGAAAAAGCTTTCCTAAAACATTTCTTAAAGTAACTTAAATAGTCTGAGATGTGTTGATCTAAAATGGATAAAAAAACCCTACTAAACAGCTGACTTAAGCTTGAATTGACTAAGAATTGCCCCTATAGACTTTGTCTCATCACGCTTTGATGTCACGACACCTAGACCTTGGTGTCGCGACAGCCTCAACATTCTACTCCTAGGGATGTTTACTAGCTTTAGTGTCATGACCGTGATCTCTACTGTTGTGACTTGCACATTTGGATGACTTGGGCTCCTCAAACTTGGTGATTGCCCACAATGTCGCAACCTTGAAGGCTCAATGTAGCGATCCTAAAGGTTGATGTCACGACATCACTCCCTTGATGTCGTGACTCGATCAACATTCTACCTACAGTGTGATTTTGTTGAAGTTTAAGTCCTCGTGGTGATGGAAGGCTTCGGTGTTGCAACACCAAGGATTTGGTGTCGCGACCTTGACCACAATGGCAACATTTCTTCAAGTTTTGGCCTTCACCACTTCTTGTACAAGCTCAAGTTATCCATTAAATTCCCAAAGGCACGATTTTTCCATTTTGGTCCTAAAAAGTACTCAAAATGCATAAAAACTAAATTCTAAAGTAAAATCTTATAATTACTAAAAAGTACTAATAAAGTTATAAAATACTCGAGTATAAGCTCATTAAGTGTAAAAAAGAGTTTAATTTGACATGTCAGTTTGCAACATATCATTGGGCTTGTGATTGTCGCTATGAAAAATCTGTCATTATTTTGTTTCTCTCATATAGTTTGAAAGAAGAAAAAATTGAGATTATTCTTTTTTAAAATAAATTATTAAATCTACCTTTTTTTATAGCTTCAAGAAAAAAAATATGAGATTTATTTTTTAAATTTATATTAAATCAACTCTTTGAATCATATCCATTAAAAAGTGTGGATGAAGCTTGAGAAAAGAAGTGTGCTTCAAAGATGGTGAATTGGGAAAGACGAGAGAACACTAAAGAGAATGAAAAGAATACGAAAAAACAAGGAAATAAGGGAAAAGGAAATAAAGTAAAGTTAAAAATAAAAATAAAAAGGTTATTTAAAAAATGTTTTTAAATTATGTGGTGATGATGTGGATGACACGTCAGCATTTAACGGCATATTTGTACCACATCAGACTTCCGTTACACCATTAACGCTGGATAACAACATAGTGACCAAAATATTACAAATTGATAATGTTAGTAACCAAAACGTAACAAATTAAAGTTTAGTGACCAAAACGTAATTTAAACCATACATAAGTGACTATTTTTATAGTTACCCTTTAATAATTAAAAAACCTAAAAGGCCTAAAAAGTAAAAACCAAACCTCTTTATCTAATTACTAATCTCAACACACCCACCACCGTCTGGTACCCACTAAGGGTGAGTTTGGATGGGCAATTGGATGCGGTGCGGTGCGTTTAGCTTACTTTTTGTCTCACGCTACAGTATCTAATCTCACCGCCACCGCTGTTTTTACACTAACCACAGGTAAACGCACCGTCCATCCAAATTCACCCTAAGTCACTACCATTTGGCATCCACCAAGTGACCATCGTCGTTCGTTTGCCACCATGGTACATAATCAGATGTATAATCTTTTCGCCCTCCATATCTCCACCATCATCGTCTTTCACGTCCTGACTTGACACACCTTTGACTTCAAGCTTTAGTTGTCTTCCGACGCACACACATTTATTGTAGGATCTCATATTCTTATAAAGATAACTTGCAAGTCAACAATATATATGTCAGAATTAGAGCTGTCCATGGGCCGGACCAAGTCAAAGTCTGATTCTAAGAAAATTTTCATGCCCAAACTTATTTTCGAGGCCACCCGTCTCATTCAAAAAGTTTATTTTACTACTTAAAAATATTTTTTTAATTGATATTTTATGTTCTATAATTAAATTTAAATTTAAAAAATATTTTTATTATTGAAATTAAATTTGGGCCGAGCCGGGTTAACTCGAGACACAAAAATCTTTATCCAAGCCCCGCTCAAGTCGAGCTGAATCAACTACCTGATCCTTGGACAAGTCTAGCCAAAATCTTTGTTATTGACTGGTATTATTGTCTGCTGTAATTGCTTTGGGTTAATGATAATAGTTATTTTTTATGAATCAAAATGGAAAATTTGTTTTGTAATCTTTGTGAAGATTTAAGAGGAGTTCAAATAAGGGAATGAAAGTGTTGATGAGAATAAGAATAAGAAATAGATGAAGTATCATTGATGGAACTGTTTTTCAGCATGTTCTATGCTTAATTAAATGTCTTCCTAGATCATATGGTGAAATTTGAGTTTGAGTTTTGATTCTTTTGCATCAAAGTTCCAGGCAATGTAACCTCATTAGTATGAGTTTTGACTGTTACACTCATCTTTATAGTTGGACTCACTCGTGGATAAATCAAATTGATCTTATTCGATTCGATTATTTTGATTACATTCCTTAAATCGATTCGATTATTTTGATTTGTATAAATTAATCGATTTATTTAATTATTATCATATAAGAACTGAATCGACCGTATGCACACCTTCACCTTCTGATCACTTACTTCTCTTTAATTTTATTGATTTTTCTAATAGATGTTGGGGCAATCCTTGCGGAGGACACCGCCTGCAGTTGAAAAAAATTGTGCCAGTGCCGGTGCGAAAGGATTTTGGATTCGATGTTACTGGAAATCATTGGGAATTTGCGTTTTAAAGTCTTGGAATTGTTTGAAACTCTTGAAGATGAACTCAAGGGAGAAGAGTCAAACCTTTTGCTTCGATTGTCCACTGCAGTAGTAAAGGCATATGTTAGTGTTGAGAAGTTGTAGAAGCATCTAACTTGTTCATGCAGATGAAGACTCATGGTCACAAGCCTGATACTGTTTCTTATAGGGTCCTTGCTGGTGGCCTAGCTAGAAATGCAGCTGCCTTGGTTGATGGTTATGGTGAAGCAGGACTAATAGAAAAGGCATTTAACTTAGTTCTTAAGTTGCATAAGCAGGGATTTCTAGTGAGGAAGGCTTCTTGCTCAGAACTGCTTAGTTGTCTTTGCGAGGATGGTGATAATGTGACATATACAGTTCTTATATATGCCTTTTTGTAAAAGATGATATGTAAAGAAGGCTGTAACCCATTTTAATGAAATGCCAAAGAGGGGCATACAGCCAGATGAAATTACCGAGTCAGATTTGAAGCATGGTATCGTGAAAGCTAAGAGAGTTGTGAGACATAAGGACCTCTGAGATTCAAGTGGCTGATTTATCTTCTTTGAATGGGCTACCAAGGAATTTGAAGAATTGTGTCTCTCTGTAGAAGAATTGCTACAGAAATTTGAAACCTGGCAACCCATTTTAGACCTGTACCTTTCCGAGTAGGTTTAGTCCGGATTCTTGACTGTTTGATCGTATTCAGGCGGAGAATTGCCTTAATGGGTGCGTTTTAGATAATAATATCATAGAAAAACTGAATTTTCTTATAAGCAACTATCAGTCAATACCTTGGATAATCACCTTCCCTTCCATTTTATGTCTAGGTTCTGCAAGTTGAGTCATTAATATCAAAGATTCAAAATTCTAGCTTGGACATACATATACCAGTTCTTAAAGTCTTCCAATCAGCATCTTCCTTATGAATTGAGTTCAGCATCTCTTGAGGTAATTTACAACCCAAAATCATTGAAGTTAAAGCTCGCATTTTGTTTTCATGTTTACAAGTATATCATAATTATCATATTGCCTCAATGATTACCAAAGGTTTTTACTAAGATGAGAGGTCATCTACTGGAGGGTGAATGGCATCTGACCTGTAAAGTTTTAAGATGTAAGAAAATAATTAGATATCCTTTTGTTTCGATTTTTATGTTTAAAGAAAGCTAAGAGGTATCGACATTTCAGGAGGTCTAACAAAGTGGTATGATTGATTGCAGCAAATTAAGCATGTAGGATATGAACAAGAATCATCCGTCATTAAGGAAGCCGTATGGGATCGAGTGGGTAGTGTTGGACCAAGCTCAGAAATTCTAGTGAGAATTGCCGAGAGTTTGAGCTTGAATTCAAACATGGAGATTCTGATAGAGGCTGTTGCCCTTGAAAAGTTGAAGGTGAAATAACTACAGAAGTCGAGTGTATTGATAAACTTCTTGCTCTTGTAACCCACATGCATCGTCGCCTTGTCTTAAAAAAACAATCTCAGACCTGTAGCCCCGTTCTCATACCTCCTGATTTCATTTGCCCCCATTCCCTACAGCTAATTATAACCGATCCGGTGATTGTGGCATCGGGACGAACCTATGAACAGGCATTCATAAAGAAATGGATTGATCTCGGGATCACTGTGTGCCCCAAGACACGGAAGACTTTGGCTCACACGCTTTCTATACCTAATTACACAACGGAGGCACTGATTGCAAACTGGTGCGAGTCAAACAATGTGAAGTTGCCTGATCCCATGGAGTCCACGAGTTTAAATCAGGTCTATCCGCTTCGTGCAACCGAGGTTAAGAAGTTGGTTGAGGAAATGAAGAGTACATCAACTGATACTCAAAGGGCAGGCACAGCTCAACTCAGGTTACTTTCCAAGCAAAATAAAGATTATCGGACTATAATAGCCAACTATGGGGCAATTAGCTTGTTAGTTGATTTGCTTTGTTCACCAAATACAAAGACTCAGGAAAATGCTGTTACTGCACTTCTTATCAAATATTTATAACAACAAAACGGCAATTGCTAATGCAAATGCGGTTGAGCCTCTGATTCATGTGCTTGAGACTGGAAGTCCAGTAGCTAAAGAAAACTCGGCTGCCACTCTCTTCAGCCTTTCGGTCATTGAGGTTAACAGAGCCAGGATTGGAAGGTTCGGGGCAATCCAGCCTCTTGTTGATTTGCTGGGGAATGGTACTCCTAGGGGAAAGAAAGATCCAACATCAGCCTTGTTTAATCTGTCACTATTTCATGAAAACAAGGCCCGAATTGTGCAAGCTGGAATGGTTGATAAGGCAGTCGTTCTTTTGGCAAACCTTGATACAATTCCTGAAGGGAGGACCGCAAATGCACAAGAGGGTGGGATTCCCAGGCTTGTTGAGGTTGTTGAATTGGGTTCAGCGGGAGGAAAGGAACATGCCGCGGCTGCTCTTTTATATCTCTGCACATGCAGCTCTAGGTCTTGTAGTGTGGTGCTGCAAGAAGGAGCTGTTCCACCATTAGTGGCATTGTCTCGGTCCGGCACTCCGAGAGCTAAAGAGAAGGTATACTGCTTCTAAATCATCTCCTTTATTTAAGTCTGAGCAAAAACAATATCATAAGCTTCTGCATGTTGGAGGAACAGGTACTTCTGAGCTACTTTCGAAACCAACGACATGGTAATGCTGAAAGTGACTGAATGTCAGGGAACACAACCTTCATTGCCGTCCAAGGTATTTTGGTCTATAATGTTTGTTGTACATTTGATGTTGCAAGTGATGCATGTGAAAGTTTTGCTGCTTGAAGTTACAGGGTTTGTTGTAGAGAGAAGAAAATAAATAAATTTTTAGAGGATTTGGTTGAGAGTCAACTTGTTAAATGCCTTGTGTATATGAGAAATTGTGCATGTTGGAAAGGGATTTTCATACATTTTTGACTCACTGTTTTTCATACACTATTAAACATTCAGATTGATTTGTAAGCTATTCTTCCTTTGTTTGCAGGCTACCAAGATCATGAATTTATGATCTGTTAACCTTGATTTTGTTCCATTTGCTTAACCCTGTCCATTGAAACTTATTTAAGCTACTATTCAGCTACCAAAATCCACTTTTATGTATGTATATTTTAATATTACATAAATAAAGACGTGGT
>CM025143.1:1303299-1316008 GCA_013467495.1 Gossypium gossypioides | reverse complement strand
GGAGCACCTAGGGTTTGAAATATTTTTTTTTTGTTTCTGATTTGGGCTGTTAGGGTTTGATTTGGGCTGAATTGGGTTAGGCTTAGGTTTGGGCCTGTTTAGGTTTGGCATTTGGGCTAGGGTGTTAAATTTTGGGCTTGGGGTTTAGTTTAGATGGGTTTCAGGTTTGGGTTTAATTTGTTGGGCCCGGGCATAAATTGGGCTTGTATAGCTGTCCCTTTTTGCTCATTGTCGTAACAGAAATGTAGTAAAGACTTTTAAGAAAACCAATTTTACCCGGTCTCGCAGAATCTTGACTTTTTCAGGTGCTTCTCTTCTCCAATTAGCCTCATTCCAGTCTACTGTATCTTGTTGCTTCGACCCACTCCATTGTAACTTCAGAGAGATACGACTTGTAACTTCAATCTACTCTGACACAATTTCAGAGGAACGAGATTTAGGGTTTTAGTCTGCTCTTCTATAATTTTTGGGAGACGAGACTTGTCATGGTAGTTTTAATCCGACCTACTGCAACTTCAAAGGTATAGGATTCGTCGTTTTAATCCACTCCACTGCAACTTCAAGGAGATAGGATTAGTAGCTTCAGTTTGCTCCACTGTAACTTTAGGGAGATAATACTTGATATCTTCAGTCTGCTCCAATGTAACTTCTAGGAGATAAGACTTGTATCTTTAACCTGCTCTACAGCAACTTCAGAAAGATAAGGTTTATATGATCTGCTCTACTGCAACTTCAGAGAGATAAGATCTGCAACTTATAGCTTCAATCTATTCCACTGCAACTTCAGGGAAATAAGATTCGCTATCTTCAGTCTGCTCTACTGTAACTTTAAGGAGATAAGACTAGTGGCTTCAATCTGCTCCACTGCAACTTCAGGGGGATAAGATCTGTAATTTATAGCTTCAATTTGTTCCACTACAACTTCAGGGAAATAAGATTTGCTATCTTCAGTCTACTCTACTGCAACTTTAGAGAGATAAGACTAGTGGTTTCAATCTGCTCTACTGCAACTTCAGAGAGATAAGATTTGCCATGATAACTTCAATCCATCCCACTGCAACTTTAGGGGTATAGGATTTGTGGTTTCACTGATCTGTCCTCTGGGGAACATAACCTATAGAATCTATTTTATGGACCTATTTATGCCTAGTGATTAGGATGTCATGATCAGAATGAATCAAATGCTCCTTATTAGATGTGTATGAATGATATTTGCATAAATACAAAATGTCATTTTTTGAGAATGATCCCTTTTTTAATACTTAGGTTGTCATTGCTCATTGCTCATCAAGGTTCTATCATTGATGTGTTACCATGCCTTCTTGTTCAACTAGTATCTTCAACAGAAAATCCAAAGAAATAGACACAATTTAAACTATTCTTTCTCAAATGTTTCCAACCCCTTAGTTTGGTTAGTTCTAAACAATAGTCCTGTTTTAGGACCTCGTACTATTTAGAAGCTTTCAGAGTAATATGCAGAACTCCTTTAATGAAAGTATTATTAGTCTATTAATCATTATTTCAATGAAAAATGCTTGAAAAAGATCATAATGATGGACAAAACTGAAATTTTATTGAGAGCAAAGCTCGAAATGAATAAATTAATAAAATAGCAAATTTTGCTAAGATATAAAATGAATAAGATAAAAACAGGTGCCCCAGATATCGCAGCATGAGCTTCTCCGTATAAGCTTTTTGTGGACCCTTTTTGAACTTGATATGTGTTTCGAAGATTCAGAATGCTTTATTAATGCCCCAATATGTAGCTTCCCTCCTTCTTGCTAATTCAGGCATAGTAAGACTACAACATGCCCCACCTTCGATCAAAATTTGAATTGCCTTTTTCTTAAGTTTTTAATTCAAAACCCTTTTGGTCTCAAGGCGCCCATTGCGGGTTTTCACATTGGCCTCTCCTTTTTCTTTTTATTTTTTTTCTTCTTTTTCTTTTCTTTTTTTAGGTGAAGTATTTTTTGACTGAATCTAAATTTACAGAATTAGGCAGGTTCTTGCCATCCATCTCGGTCAATATCAACGCTCCTCCAGAAAAGGCCTTCTTTACCACATAAGGTTCTTCCCAGTTTGGCATCCACTTTCCTCTAAAGTCTTTTTGTATGGGAAGGATCTTTGTCAATACCAATTCCCCCTCATGAAATTCTCTAGAGAGAACCTTTTTGTTGTAAGCTCGCATCATTCGCTTTTGGTACATTTGACCATGACGGATAGCTCTTAGCCTTTTCTCTTCGATCAAATTTAGCTGATCATATTAGGATTGGATCATTTTGCTTCATCCAACTTTAGCTCTGACAAGACTCGAAGGGAAGGAATCTTAACTTTGATGGGTAAAACTGCCTCCATTCCATAGACCAATGAGAAAGGAGTTGCCCCGATAGAGGTCTTGACAGACGTTCTATAAGTAAAAAGAGCAAATGATAGCTTCTCATGCCAATCTTTATAAGTCTCAGTCATCTTCCTCACGATCTTCTTAATGTTCTTATTGGCTGCCTCCACCGCGCCATTCATTTTTTGGCGATATGGCGATAAATTATGGTGCTTGATCTTGAATTGGCTACAGACCTCTGCTATCGTGTTGTTGTTCAAATTCAACGCATTGTCAAATATTATCCTTTTTGGAATTCCATACCGACATATGATATCTTTTTTTAGGAATTTGTTGACTGTCGATTTTGTGACGTTGGCGTAAGAAGTGACCTCTACCCACTTAGTAAAGTAGTCGATAACTACGAAGATGAACCAGTGCCCATTTAAAGCTTTTGGTGATATTGGCCCAATGATGTCCATGCCCCACATTGAAAAAGGCCATGGAGAAGTTATGACATGAAGAAGCGAGGGAGGCACATGAATTTTGTCTCTATAAATCTGGCATTTATGGCATTTCTTGGCATACTTGATGCAGTCTCCTTCCACGGTGGACCAATAATATCTGAATCTCATGATTTGCCTGGTCATTGTAAAACCATTAGCGTGCGTTCCACAAACACCATCGTGGACTTCTTCCAAGATTTAATTAGCCTCAATTGCGTCTACACATCTTAGCAGTACTTGATCTTTTCCTATTTTATATAGGACATCTCCATCTAAGACATAGTCACTAGCCAGCCTTCTTAACGTCCTCTTTTCGTTCTCAGTTGTTTGGTCTGGGTATTCGTGACTCTTCATATATCGCAATATATCACGATACTAAGGGTGATCATTTTTTTCTTCTTCTTCATCGATATTGCAACAGTGGGCTGGAACCTCGTAAATGCTCATTTGGATAAGCTTCACATCTTCTTGTTTATTTACTTTGATCATAGAAGCTAATGTAGCCAAGGTATCGGCCATCTGATTTTCATCTCGCGAAAGGTAGCAGAAGGTGATGTCATCAAAATCCTCGATTAGCTCCATAACCAGTTTTCGATAATTGACCAATTTGAGATCTCTTGTCTCCCATTCACCCTTGAGGTAATAAATTACTAGTGTAGAATCCCCATATACCTGTAGCACTTTGATCTTATGTTCTATGGCTACGCGAATCCCTATAATACATGCTTCGTATTTGGCCATATTGTTTGTGCAATTAAAATCTAATTTATAAGTAAATGGATAATGATCTCCATTTGGGGATACCAAGACTGCCCCAATTTCATTGCCTACAGCATTTGAAGCTTCGTCGAAGTTTAATTTCCAAGTATTGCCTTCTTGAGTGTCTTCTTCAGCGGTTGCCACATGCATTATCTCTTTATTTGGAAAGTCAAAGTTCAAAGGCTCATAATCTTCTAGATAGTAAAATCCGTTATTGCACTCCCTTTTACGGCCTTCTGATTCACATAGACTATGTCAAATTCAGATAGTAAAATTTACCATCGGGCTATCCGTCCATTCAGAGCGGTTGACTCCATCATGTATTTTAGTAGGTCTAGTCTCGAGATTAGCCAAGTGGTATGATACAACATGTACTATCTCAGTCTTTTAGTTGTCCAAACTAAGGCACAACACAACTTCTCAATTGGCGAATATCTTATCTCACATTCAGTGAACTTCTTGCTGAGATAGTATATCGCTTTTTCTTTTCTTCCCGACTCATCATGTTGGCCAAGAACGCATCCCATAAGATTTTCGGATACAGCCAAATACAATATCAGTGGCTTGTCTAGGCCATGTGGCATTAGTACTGGGTATTAGACAAGTAATATTTGATCTTGTAAAAAGTTTTCTGGCACTTCGCATCCCATACACCCGGATTATGTTTCTTAAGGAGATGAAAAATGGGGTCATATTTCTCAGTTAACTGTGAAATGAACCTAGCAATGTAATTCAGTCTTCCTACGAAACCTCGAACTTTTTTTTGAGTGCGCGACGGAGGTAATTCTTATACGGCCTTGACTTTGTCTGGGTCGATCTCAATCCCTTTTTCACTGACTACGAACCTTAGCAGCTTTCCTGATCTAGCCCCGAAAGTGCATTTGGCTGGATTCAACTTTAGCTAGAATTTTCTTAACCTTAGGAACAGTTTTCTTAAGACTTGCACATGTTCCTTTTCTGTTTTAGATTTTGCAATCATGTCATCGACATAGACTTTTATCTCTTTACGCATCATATCATGGAATAAGTTTACCATGGCTCTTTGGTACGTTGCCCCTGTATTTTTCAATCCAAAAGGCATCACCTTATAATAAAATGTTCCCCACATAGTTACGAACGTGGTCTTTTTCATATATTCAGGATGCATTTTGAGCTGGTTGTATCTTGAGAAACCATCCATGAAGGAGAAAAGTGAGTAACATGCCGTGTTGTCCACTAAAGTGTCAATATGTGGTAATAGAAAGTTGTCCTTTAGGCTGTCTTTGTTCAAATCTCTGCAGTCCATGTACATTCAGAATTTCCCATCTTTCTTAGGGACGAGGACTATATTGGCTACCCATTCTGAGTATTTGACCACCCGTAAGAATACCGTATCGAACTGTTTTTTGACCTCCTCTTTTATTTTCAACAGAACATCAGGCCTAATCCTTCAGAGCTTCTGCTGAATTGGCTTACATTCTTCCTTTATGGGCAGTTGGTGTACCACGATATCAATGTTTAATTCGAGCATGTCTTGATAGGACCACGTGAAGACATCCTTGAACTCTTTGTGCAACTCGATGAGGTCTCGCTTCATCTCTGCGGTAATACAAGCGCCAATTTTCACCTCTTTTCCTTCTCCTAAGCTCACAACTTCTATTGACTCTTTATAGGGTAGAATCTATTTTTCTTATTGTTCTACCATCCTTAACAAATTAGAAGATATATTACAATCTATGTCATCTCCAAAGTCATGTGATTCATCTAGACCCATATCTCGCTTAAAATGAGATTATGAGTCAGTGTCAGTGTCGCTCATATCATTGATATCTGGAGATCTATTATAGGGATGAATAAAGAATCCAAAGAACAAAAGAATCTAAAAATAATTATTTATATGGTATGATTATGAATGAAATGAAATGAATAAAAGAATATTTACTCAAGATTTACGCCAAAAAATATTTTATTGAAATAAGGATGTTGAACATAAGCCTATTTCACAAAAGAAATTCTTATTGCTCCTAGGCTTAAAGCAATAAGCGTGTTTCAAACATTACTCTGAGTTAATTCTAAAAACTATGGGAATCTCTTTCGCAGTCCAGTTCTCTAAAACACTTTCAGGCTCATAAGGGAAAATACCTGATAAATCATATTCTCCAATTCCTCTTTCGGATATAGCGTTAATGATCAGATTGCCCAACATTTCTTTCGCAATTCTTTTTCTTGGTACTTTCTGTTCTGTATAAATAGTTCCTCCTGATATGAATGTTTTAGATATGTGAGGGAAAGTCATGGGTTCCCACTCAATTTCTCCCTAGCTCAAACGCTCTCTCATTCTCTCTTGCTTCTTTTCAAGCTCTTTTTTCCTTTGTTTCATGTCTGGCTTAAATCCTAAGCCAAAGTGGTCTCGTTTATCCTTCAGCATCGATGCTTCAACCATTCCTTAAAGGTACCTCCTAAGTCCTTTTCTAGGCAAAGCTCCTTTCCCAACTGTCAACTGTAGTCACATCATTATAGGTTTGAATATTCTAGGCATCGTGATCTTATTCCATTAGACAATGAAGGTTGCGTCAAATTCTAAAGATCGAAAAGAACATTCGATTGCCTCATCGTCTGCCCCTAAATATGGGGCGCCATTGGTTACTGATGCAATAATGTCCTCTTCTAAGTTTATAGTAACTAGCCAACCCTCTATTACCAACTTCAGCTTCTGGAGTAGTGATGACGGCACTGCCCCCTCTGAATAAATCCAGGGTCTTCTCAACAAGCAATTATACGAAAACTTGATGTCTATCACCAGGAAATCTACCTCGTATGTGTTCGGGTAATCAGAAGAGGTATTTCAATTTTTCCCATTACCCTCATTTCAGTACCACCAAATGTCCTCACTATGTTTTGGCATGTTTTCATATGTGAGCTATCCACAGGTAACCTATTTAGGGTGGATAAGGGTAAGACGTTCAGGCCCGATCCATTATCAATTAACACCTCTGGCAAGGTGTATCATTTACAGCGAGTGGTAAAGTGTAGGGCTTTGGTAGCTCCTCTCCCCCCCGACGGTATTTCATCATCATTAAAGAATATGAAGTTGTCAGCACTTATATTGTTAACTAGATGGTCCAACTTGTTCACAGAGATATCGTTAGCGACATAATTCTCATTTAGCACTTTCATCAACGCATTATGATGTGTCTCCGAACTCAAAAGTAGCTCCAGCACTGTGATGCGAGCTGGTTACTTATATAACTACTCCACAACGCTGTATTCGCTATGCTTTAATAATTTCAAGAATTCTCTAGCCTCGTTTTCAATTACTGGCTTGTTAACATGCGATTCAGGCTTGACCACATTTTCTTTCTTTTGTTCGGTCACTAGGGCTTTTCCTTTTATGGGTCCTGCTTTTAAATTTTCTAGATTGTAGCATTTTCCACTACTTGTGTAGAAGCCTAAATCTTTGCCCTCTTTTGAAGCGTTTACTAAGTTTTTTTCTCACGGGATTGTCACGTTGCAGTCGTAATTCTAAGGGACCCTTTTGTTATCCTTGTAAGGAAAGGATACAGGTTTTTAGATTATGACTCTTGGTGCCATTTGTATTCCTACTTCATTATTTCTTTGTCGCAAAATGATCACCACCGGGTGATTAATCTTTTGGACCCTTTCTATTGATCCCTCCTCTGAGGCATAAACCTCACATTTTTCTAATCTTTTGATCTTTTCATAAAATTCCATTTCTTTTTTATCCATTAAATTTTGTACTATGGTCCTGAACTCGGTGTATTCTTGGATGTCATGACCTTCTTTGCCATAGAACTCGCAATATTTCCTTGCTCCTTCAGGCCTTTCCTTTGGTTCTTGTGTGATTAAACCTCCATCTACCATTTGTTTCCAAACCCACCCTAGTGGGGTTTTTACTTCTGCCACGTCAGCTTTAATCCTCTTGCCCCCACTCTCGATTACCGTATTTAACCGTTTATCAGAGTAACTGGGTAATAGATTTCCTGCCACATTAGGTCCTAATTGGTCATTAAACTTCACAATTCTCATCTTAATAAATCTTTCAACCAATTTTTTAAACGCGGTGCAGTCCTCAATTGAGTGTCCCATTATTCTTGCATAGTATTCACATTGGGCGTTTGTATCATACCATTTTGGGAACGAGGGTTGCATGGGTTTCAAATAGAATAGGGATACCACATGTGCATCAAACAGATTTTGGTACAACTCCTTGTATGTCATCGGAATAGGTGTGAATTGGAGTCTTTCTATATTCGGCCTTGAATTGGATTCTTGCCTTGAAGGGCCCTGATGGCTTGTGGCCACGGTCCTTGTCGGGCCAACAGTGATTGGTTTCGAATAACCCTTATTGTATGTGCTCACATTATTTAATTTATTTTCCTTCTTTCTTGGGGCTAATCTTTTGAAGCCTTCTTCCGCGTCTATCTTACCACTTCTTACTTTATTTTCAATTATTTCGCCGAACATTACTATATCTAAGAAGCTCTTGGTAGCACTTCCAAGCATATGGTTAATGAACGGGGCTTTTAAAGTGCTGATGAAAAGCATTGTGGTTTCTTTCTCTAGAAGAGGTGGTTGGACTTGTGTCGCTACCTCTCTCCATCTTTGAGCGTACTGTCTGAAGCTCTCACCGAGCTTTTTTTTTCCATATTTTGCAATGTAATTCTGTCAGGTGTTATATCCATCACATGGCTATACTGTTTCATGAATTCTCATTTTTCTTAAAGTACTCATCTTCAATATTTAGCAGCAAGCAATCATTCTACCCATTTATAGTTGAAACTTCAAAATTTACAGCCATCGGTAAATAATGGAGGTTTAACAAAAGAACTATAGGACAGATGTGTTTCTCTATCATTTGTCGACCAAAAGAGTTCAAAGATTGCACAACAGCCATCGGTATATACTAATACTATTTATATAGGTATTTACAAGTGGAAAAGTACAAGAGACTGCCTTACCTTTTGGGTGAATTCAGTGGTGGGGAGGAAGTCCAATATTTTCAAAATATTTGCTCTCTCTAGGGAATAGTATTTGCAAACCAACGCAGTTAGCTTCTAAACATTTGATTAAATAGATTGCCATCCTCACTGAAATTATACATCTCAGCACTATGAAAGGTCAAGGATAGAGAAGTTTTAAACGATACCCTTGTGCCTCGTTCTTAAATTAATTTTTAAAACGGTAAATTACATCTAATGTTACTAAATTATAAGTTTACGTCTTGGTTACTCAATTTTAAAAAGTTTCAAAATGATCAGTGAACTATTCAAAAAATTTTATTTAAATCACTAAACTATTCGAAAGTTTTTATTTAAGTCATTGGGTTGTTAAGTTTTTTTAAGGTCCAGCTAGAGAGTTTCAAGCGACGATTCAACGATCGGTACGATAGGTTAGTACCCATCGACAAATAGAAGAACATATCTTAGATCCAAATTGATTTGACGATCAGTGCAGGAGAACAGAGAAGAAAGTTGTTTGGATTTTGATTCGCAGATTTGTGACGTTCAAAGTAGTTTCATGAAAAAAAATCTAAATTGTAAAAGAGAATAACATAATTCTTTTTGAACTCGATTTGGAAGAAATCCCAGTTTACCTGGTCTTTAAGAATAACAATATCAACATCGTCCGCCATTGATACGTTTCTTCTTTCAGCGACGATACGACACATTCCAAACTGTCTTCCAGAAAACACATCAATTCACTAGGTACTCTCAAAGTAATTTCTAGCCAATATTATGCTTCCGTCGAATCGTTGTCCTTTTCCCTCGGAATTCCTCTTTCCCACATTTTTTGATTTTATCGATCAGGAGTCGATAAACATTTACCGAATTTGGGTTTTAAGGACAAGGAGGGTGTCATAGAAGGCACAATCAGGGGTGGAGGTTGCATTTGCAATTGTGGAGCTGAAGGAGTAGCTCCTAGATATTGGGTGAATCACTGGTAATTCAAAAATTCTAAGAAGACATCTTTTGCCTCATTTCCTAGCCTTTGTGTTACGAGCATACTATTTGCAGCTCCTTGATTGGAAGCAAGAACATTACTTTCTACTTCATCAAATTTGGCACAATATACTTTGGCCAACATGATTTATCTATATGAAAAACAGAGTCAATTCGAATCAGAAGTCGTCATACTATCATAGGTGTTGTGGCATATATTTCTAGACCCAACTTTGAGCTTGATTTAGTCTAAGAATCGACTCAACGTCGATAATGGAAATATAAAACGATCGCAAAGCAAAAAGAAAGAAAAATAAAACACACAGATTTTACATAGAAACCTTTTTGGGGAAAAAATCATGGGTAGAGGAGAAGAAAATTCACTAATGTTGAAAAATGAATGATACAAGAGGAGTTGCGACTACATCTATTTAAAAGTTGAAAAACCTTATTCTAATCAATGTCAAATAGATGAAGTGTAGTTCTATACAAATTCTACTTGTACCACATGGTCCTCTAGTTTTACCATTGTATTATTTCTTTAACAGAAATTTGAGTCACACAACTCTAATAATACCTCATAACAAAGTCTACATTTTGGTGCCTATTTCATGCCAGTTTTCAGTTTTACCAAAACCTAAACAACCAATCAATATAGGTTTAATCTATTAAACATTCAAACATTCAACTTTTATATCATTCAACCTAAACATACCAATTCAATACTTCAACTTTTATATCATTCATTCACTCTATTAAACATTCAAATTCCAACTGCAATTCTATACAAAACCATGATCAAACATGTTATTTCATTTCATTATCATAGCCAACATATCGACCAATCAGTTAAATACCAATTTGACCATGCTAATTTGCATCCACATATACCATTTCATTAGTCACTTTCATATCACAAACCATTTCCCAAGCATTCCATTACAACTAAGCATTAACATTGCCCAAAATCATGTATAAGTTGCACTTCAATCTATGCCACCATTCAAAGATTTAACAAATGCGTAACACCTATATATATACATGCCACAAAATCGAGTTTCAAAATGATTAAAATACTACCGAATCGATAACAGGATGGTGTGGTCTTCTCGACAATCCGCATAACACGTTTCGCAACTTAGCAATCTATAGAGAAAGGGAAACAACGGGGTAAGCATTTCAAATGCTTAGTAAGTTCATAGGCATTAAGCAACAACTTACCTCAATTTACAACTTAATTCGATAAAATACTAGCTTTATAAGTTTGCCTAAACATGGCAACCACTTATCAACAATGTGAGTATCAACATATATCGCATCATATAGTAATTCAAGCATATAACATTTTCATTCACTTACATTCAACATTTAGTCAATTCAATATCAATTTCATATCATGTTCCATCTATTTATCAACAATACATCCAATTTCAATTTAATGTTAATCACTACTATTTCATTTCCTTATTTGAATTGAATTAATTGATTTGTCACATTTCCATATCGGCCCTTTGGGCTCGTATAATAGGTTTGCATGACCTTTCACATACTATCGATATTCGTATATCGCAATATGTAATTGTATCATCAAATAATAATATAAACGCAATTTGAATATCATTTATCCAATTTATATTTTATATCTTTATTAACTTGACTTGGACTCGAACAGATACACGGATCCTACAAACACACCAATTTGACACTCAATGCCTCATCGGACAATTCCAAAGTAAATAGTCTGTAACACCCCAAACCCGGTCTAGACATTATGACCAGATCTTGAAGGTTACATCGACCACCCGAAAAATTTACTTGTTTACTTTATTTAAGCATTGTTTGCTCTTGTATAAACAATTTTGCAAAACTCGTTTTACTATCTTATTTTTAGAAAACTTTACTGTTGTTAAGCGAGAGTCTTCTAAAACATTCATCATCTATTATCCGGTTGATTTAAAAAAAAAACATATTGTTAACTTATTTAACTTTTAGAAAACTCTATTTTGATTTGCAACAGAAAAATTCAGGATTTTATCAACTTTGATAACAAACGGTGCGACCAGTTTAGTTAACAAAAAAATCTTGCAGTTTAATCAAAATAACTTACCAAAACCCATCAAGAGCTCAAAACCGTTAATAAAGTCCCAAAACCAATAATCAAGTCCCAAAACTACAAACAATTCATGTTTTAAAATCAAGATAAACCTTAAAATAAAAACTCGTTTGTTTATGGGAATTTGACCCAAAGTTTTCGAACGTCGCCTAATCCTAGTCTTGATGATTACCTAAGAAGATAAAAGAATAGGGTGAGCTAAAATCCCAGCGTGTGTCTAATAAGCTATACAAGTAACATATTTTACTCCCATTCTTAATGCATTTTTTGGATGATTAACGATGTAAATTAGTGAATTTGATGTTCCTAATTCCTTAAATTCATGTTTCTATACTTAGTAGAGCATTTGGGAGCGAAAGGAGCTAAAAATGAGCCAAAATCGGATGAATAGAGTTGTTTCTAGGATCCACATGGCCTAGGCACTTCCACACTAGCTGGCCACACGCCCATGTGCCAGCCCGTGTCGGTATCGCACCCTGTTTCCCAAACACGTGAAAAAAAACCCAATTTTTAGGCTTTCTGAGCATTCTAAAGTTTATAAATATCAATTAGAAGAAGATCTAAGCGGGCATTCGGAGAAGATTGAAGAAAAGACTCGAAGAACACCATTGGATTCAACTCGAAAGCAGATCTCCTTCAAGATTGAAGATCTCCATTTAATTCCATTTGAAGTTTTATTGAATTTCTTTATATCTTGTTATTATCCTAATTTTGAGATGTTTTCATTCCAGATTATGAACTAAATTCCCTAGAGACCTAGGGAAGATGAAACCTATGATGAATCTTATTATTTGATTTCTGATTTACAAGAAAAATACTTGATTCTTGTTTTCAATTATGTATGCTTATTTCGTGTTTTAATATTTTACGGATTTAATTCATGTTTAATGTGCTTATTTCAATGGAGCAAAAGTCTCTGTTTAAGAGTAGATCTAGCATAATTGAGTGGAGTTGCATGCAATCTTAAAAATAGGATGACATAAATCTACCGAATTAGAGTCAAATATAATAGGGGAATCTATAGATCGAGTTAATGTGACAATAGGGGTTTTAATTAGAAAGAGATTTCAATTAA